>VZZY01008118.1:552231-604733 GCA_013400335.1 Eurystomus gularis
GGAAGTTGTTGAGTGACCATCCCTGGAAGTAATTAAAAGACGCGGTGGAGCTTAGGGACATGGTTTAGTGATAGACTTCACAGTGTTAGATTGATGGTTGGATTTGATGATCTTGAGGGTCTTTTCCAACCTAAATGATTGTATGAGTGTATGATTCTATGATCCTCCCTACACGAGGAATGGGAGCCCTCTGTCCCTGCTCCTGGGATCTTTGCTGGGCATATGGATGACCTTTCACCAATTGCTCACACTTGCTTGAGTTACATCATATTACATTATGGAGAAAGAGAAGGAAAATAAGATAACTACTGTCCCTCAGGTTAAGAATTAAACATTTCATCATTACAGTACTTCTTCCACCTTCCCAAGCAGTATTGTCAAACTCATTGGAAAAGCTACGGACAAGTATGATAGCAACACATGAGTGGCTGTACTGGGTCAGACTGAAGTTCATCTTGGCCCAGCATCCTGCCTGCAAGAGCAGTCAGCAGATGACAATTGAAAAACAGAGAAAGAAGCTGACAACTATAAAATTAACCTAATCCCATGTACCATCCCATTTTCCTGTCAGTCTTGGTGACTTTCTGAACAAGAAGTTGAATCCAGACCACTGTGCTAAGGTCTGTAGCATCCTACAGCATCCTGTGCTGAAGACTGTAGCATCCTGTGGTAAAGAAGATGACATCCTAAAGACTGGAGCATCCTATCGCGATGAATTCTGTGGTTCACTCATGTGCACTGCATAGTAATGATAATCCTTTTTGTGTAGTACTGACTGATTTCAATACCAAAATGCTGTATTTTAAGACAGAATATGTCATCTTCTTTAGTGTGAGAGCAAAACTGGTGTTTAATTGATTTAAAAAAATAATAATAATTGTAAAACACCAACAGTTATCCATAGCACACAAATTGTAAATGCTTTATGCTGTCATGTTTGGGTGTCATTAGAATAATTTTAAAAGCAAGTGATTTAATTGTGTTTGTGCTAATTTTAATGTTTACAAATTAGGGAAAGATGCATTTAGTGATCCATTGGGAAAGGGCTTTCAAACATTGCATGTCTTCGAGTCTACACTACTGTCATTTATTCATAGACTCTTTCTAATACCAGGGTGATTTGCTTTTTAGATTACTCTTGCATGGAAAGTGAGTCTCAGGAGTCTTCAGCTCCATGGAATTCAAAGCCAGGTTCATGTGCATCTGTGTGTGCTTCGATAGATATTTAACTGAGTTCTTTTCTTCTTTTCAAGGTCCCCGAGTCCCGATGGTGACTGTTCACAACACAACCAACGCACAGAGTAAGAATGGACTTGAGCCTTTCAGTTCTTCAGAGAAAAGTAGCCAGGCAGGACAATGAGCTGTATCTGCTCTTTGGTAAACTTAGACTGGTGGGGAGCCCAGACTCTGCTTAAATGCAAGTCAGAGGGACCTGTAGAGCTGTTGTGCTGCCATCACAAAAGCTTTCTGTTCGGGGTATGAAGGCAGTGGTTTGGGCATGACGTTTGTTATCAACTTTCTTTAAAACTACTTAGTCCAGATCTATCTCTTTTTGTTAGTCTTGCACAAATACTGATTTAGTCTTACTCAAAAAAAAAAAAATTTAGCTTAATCTATAATTAAAAAAAAAAATTGCTCTGATATGGATTACCAGGTTGAAAAAGATGACACAGAGGAGTGAGCCCTGAAAGCTGTGCCTCTGCCTGGTTTCCTTGTAGCAGATATTGTTTGATAAGGCTTTTTCATGCTAATGATTCTCATCTACACCAGTGTGAAGCTGAAAACTTTTCTGAATACAGTGGTTTTTTTCCCCTCCAAATCTTCGGTACTGGCTGTAGCCATTTCCAGACTGATTAGGACTCCCTGTAGAGCCCAGAGAGCCATGAGGTTTCTGGGATTCTTCCGTCACACATGTAGCAATACAAATTATCTGGAAAGATCAATTTTTTACCCCAGGTCAGCATGGCAGGAAGCCTCAGATAGACGGCCCTTCTCTGTCCCTTCCCTACAGGGGTCTTAAATCAAGGTGCCCCTTTCTCTCTTTCATGACTCTCAAGGAACTTCATAGCAGGATATGGGACTGGGTCTTGTGTGAAACCAAAATTTACCTGCTCCTGTCACTTTGATGATAGACCCTATCTTTCATTTTAATGTAGGGTTTAGCCCAGGCTTCACCTGCAGGCATTGCTGGGATCCAAATACTAAGCACCACCTTTATTTTAGCTGCTCTGAGTGTGGCCAGTTTATCAGGTATCAGTTTAGCTTAACTGGATTTACAGCAACTCACTGCTGTTGTCTCTGCAAAGGAGCGGAGCAAACCAAGGAATTTGGCTCTCAAACTAAAGGTTTTCCGTGAAACACTGAGCTGCTTGATTTCTCACTGAAGGTGGTAAATGTCAAAGGAGAGACTCCTGTGACACCAGGACATGTGAGAAAAAAGCACAGACCCATCTTCCTATAGACTTTTTTTGTGTGTTCCCTGTTTTATTCCTTGTTTTCTCAATTTCAGTTGGCAACATGTATTTTCAGCCCTTACCTCACTAAGAAAATTTTTGTTTGTAAGCAGGATGTGTAGCGTGCAATCCCAAATTGTGATTCAATTTTTTAAAACAAATTTAAAATGGTATGTGGCATATTGTATCCTTTGCCATTAAAACAGGAATACTTGATAGTGTTCCATCTAGTGTGAACAGTGTCCAATATTGTTAATGAGATGTATTATACATTTAACTTTCATTTATCCTTCCATCATTTTCCATATTTTTTTTTCCATTTAAAATATTCCTTTGCAGAGAGAGACATGCATAAAATTCAGGAGCATCCTGCAACAAGTTAGATTAAAGCAATATACTACTGCATGACTGGCCTGTAGGGGCAGCAAGAGAGATCTTTGCTGCCAAAGCAAAGCAGCACAACATACCCTGGACCTTGGCTTAGACCATCTGCTACCATCTTGCTTACAGGGTGACCATGAAATAAATATTTCATTTCCTTGTAACTCAGTTTTCCCCACTGGTCTGGATAAAAGTGTCATGATGTCAAGCTGACTGATCTTTTTTCAGTGATGCCCAGTGACAGGACAAGAGGTAACAGGCACAAACTTGAACACAGGAAGTTCCATCTAAACATGAGGAGGAACTTCTTTAGTTTGAGGGTGGCAGAGCACTGGAACAGGCTGCCCAGAGAGGCTGTGGGGTCTCCATCTCTGGAGACATTCAAAACCCACCTGGACGTGTTCCTGTGCAGCCTGTTCTGGGTGACCCTGCTCTGGCAGGGGGATTGATCTAGATGATCTCCAGAGGTCCCTTCCAACCCCTACCATTCTGTGATTCTGTGATCTTGCTGTCCAGTGGGTGGCTCTCACTGTGGAGCCAGGGTTATTGCTCCTGGCTGTACTGGGCACGTGCCACTGTGCCGGTTGGGTCCCTTGTGAAACTACTTGTGCTATAAATACACAAAAGTTGATACTTGTAGGTATTCTGGTCTACAAAAAATACAGTAATTGCTTTTTTAAATAGTACTGAAAGGACGTTGCAAGCTCCTGGCTTTTCAGTCTTTCTGCCCCGGTGACCGTGCGTATCTCAGTCTGTGCACACAGGTCTATCAGCTCTTCTTCTTCCCAACACAGACCTGGGCTTGGCAGTGCCCTTGCTGACCAAATCCATAGCAGCCCTGGTGATGCCTGCAAGGCTCTTCAGCCCACAGAGGATGTTGCCACAGGCCCAGGATAATTTCTTAGCTCTGACCTGCAGCTCCAAAGCCGCTTTGTTTTTTCACCTTAAACACACTACCTTGATTTTGCCATGGACGTGGGATGGCTGACTGCCTGTAGCAGCCTGTACAGGATAGTGCTCTCATGATCTGTGTTATAGCCTCCTGTATTGTTTTCTAAAATACTTTCAGGTGAATAAAACGAGAGATAGTACAAAACAGTAACAGCAAATGAAGGGCTTGAAAAAGTAACATAAAACACACCAAGACTACTTTTCTTTTGACGGATACATATGTGTGGCATTTATTACATAAGGAACTTGATCTAGTTGTGCACAGAACACATTAGCATTTCCCCTGGTTCCTTTTTTTCCCCCCTCATTCTTTTGCTTCTGAATAAAGGGCAACTGACAGTTGCATATTACTGAATTTACTTATTTAATATGAGCCCATTACTCTATGAAGGGAGTTTGCAATAATCTGATAATAGTGAGTTGCACTGAATATTATAGCGTGCTTACATTTAATTAAGCAATGACCATTTGTACTCCAAGGACTCAAGCTCCCTGTGGTCCTAAAGCAGAAAAGAAAGTCCTTTAGGAGATATGCCAATCTTTTTTATTTCCTCCACAGTCTTCCTGGCTTTCTGTGAATGCAATTATATGAACAAATAAAACAGCTTGACTAAATTCCCCTACGTGGCAAGCCCCTTTCTGCTGATAAAGCTACTTGTGTGTGCCATAATTAAATGAGAATCTTAATATTTAACTAAATGTAATAGGCTGTTGCTTTGGCACTTCTGTGGGGGTGGTGGTTTCAGTAGAGATGAGCCAGGCTTTTCAGAAGCAGGGTGAATAGTCATTGAACCAGTCTACTATTGCTGAAGATCTGTGGAATGTATTAATGTGGAAGGGCATGTTTTTGTGCTGTGCCTGCCTATTCAGCAGAGGTGGGCAAGGACAGCATGATAATCAGGTACCATAAGCATTATTTGAGAAGCTGAGGTTACACATCTATTTATCAGTGTGTCTCAAAAGGGAAGTTACAGTCAATGAAACTGTAATTTGATGCGAAACCTCAAACCCTCCATGGGTTCACATGGCAGAGATAATGCCCTGGATCCCTGTAGTTCAAGCCCAGCCTGATACCGTGGGGATGAGCACTGTAACAGGCTCACCAGACCAGGATTAAGTACCCCCACACTGGCATCACTCCTGGCCCTTGAATCTCTCCTGCATGGGGCTCAGGAGCCTCACTATCACCAGGAGACATTTCAGACCACCTAGGACATACAAACTGAAATGCATCATAAAGATGAGCCCTTTTCTTACCAGCTGGAAAGGACTTGCTGTTTCTGATGTCAAAAGTGGCTGCTTTTTCTAGAATAGGTTCAGTGATTAGAGCACATGGCCAGTATGAGAGGAATAAAGGTTAAATCCTGGAAAGGAGGAAGGAATACTCTGTTTCAGTCCCACAGAGTCCTTGGATAGGATGCACAGGCAAAAGGAAAAGTTCTTGAAACACTCTGAAAGCCAAGACTTCTCCACAACCTGATGTTGCAGGGCTGTACAGTCTTTGTCCACAGTTCTCTCCTCATGGCTTTCATTCTCATGGGTTTTCTCTTGGGTAGCAGCACAACCTTGTCCTGAAGCCCTCCATAGTCTCCTCCCTTTCCCCATTTATTTTATATAACTTGGGCACAGACTTGAGGACTTCAGCATTTGATATCTAGCTTTGGCAGGTACATTTCTGACTGGAACCCATAGTATTCCTTCAACACAAAAGGTCACGTACCATTTGGTGTAAATCAGCTGAACGTCACTGATTTCAGGAAGATAGCTTTTTGCCAACGCAGAACCTGGAAGAGGTTTTAAAGACTTAACTGAATTTTAGACATCTGGGAGGACTATAATGAAATTCTTTCATAAGGAAACTTGTGTTACAAATGCTAAGGTGGCTATAAAATTAAAATGCTTTTTCACAAACAGTACCGAAAGTTTTTGTGATCTTGTCCTTCTTCTTTCAGAAATGTTTGAGCTGGAGGTAAATGAAAATGTGCAGCTGGCTGTAAATGACAGGCAAATGCCTAAGGTGGAATATATGGAAATCAAGATAGACGATTACAGTAAGTAGCACCTCTCCTCTCTCTTATTTTTTCTTTTTCTTTTTCACTGCTATTGCTGTGAAATGATACAGTCATCTTGGCTAGACTGGCAGGAGGAAAAATTACTTTGGCTCTCAATAAGCTCACATAGTTTGCAAAGCACTCTCTTAGGATGTGCTACATAAGGAGGTTACTAGACAGACAGGATTTGATGAGAATGCAGCTGAAGAGTGGAAAAATGATAGGGTTCAGGTTTTTTTTTTCTTTTCAAATTTTCTTTGTCAAGAAAAAGCCACTCTGGGAAATGACATGGTGTGGTGCCACCATTTTTCAGGGCATTTGCCCTAGCAGGGCTGGTGTATTATCTGAGATGGGTTTGAAGTGACATACTGTATGTGCTGGCTACAGCTGTGGCCACTTCTCAGTATACAATACTGAAATGCAGCCAATGAAGACAACTCACCAATGACTGCCCATCGGAGTTGTTCAACATTCTTTGAGGAAGCTGTATCATTTGATAGGTTTGGAAAAAAAACAGCTTTATGAGAAAAGTCTAAAGAGATTTCACCTGGAGTGAAGAAGGCAGAAACTTGCAGCAGTTTATATCTGCAGCGGGTGCATTATTTATTCCACTTGTGTAATCATTCCCCATTTATCTATATGCCAAAGAAAAAGAGAAAAGCGTAGTGGCAAACAGACAAAGTCTAAGTATTTTCTGCCTGTGTCTGTAGTTGTACCTGAAACAACCGAAAAAGTATCTGCTCTGGCTGTAAGCAGATATATGTGGAAAATCCACATACTCAAGAATCATGCAATAGCTCCCAAAAATCCCAGTTTATATGTATAGTGGCAACTCTAAAAAAATCCCCAAAGAACCTGGGTTCAGCATATGACCCATAATATTTCCCATACCAAAAAGGAACCTACCTCTCAGGTGGGATGCAGTGAAATGAAAGCAGAGGGGTGTGATGGATGGCAGGTTACTGATTTCAACTGTTGCCCGGTGTTATAAAATGTGAAGCAAAGACTGTGTGACAGTTGCCATTTGAAAAGGATCATAATGGCCCTAAAATGTTCTGCTGGCCACATGGGCATGAGGAACATAAACCAATGCATGAAATAACAAAAGCAGGCATGCATTTCCAGGATGTATGGACAGGAAAAAATGGGGAAAGCACCTGTCATACAGATCCTGTCCATCTCCACTGTGAGCCAGTTCATAGTGACACTGGCAGCTTACTAGGAATAACTCATCTTGATGGTAAATATTTTAACTGTAGGTATCACTGAATTCTGATTCTGGTCATTTAACCTAAAATATATGCTTGTAATAAATACAAGTTGGCCACAGCCGGGTGGCTGTTATTCTGTGCCCTTCCTGTATTTTCACAGCTTTGGGCTGAACAGCCTTGGGAGCACTGCACGTAGTGCTTAGTTATATTTAAAGTCAAGCGATGGCCTTTTTGGCTGTCCCTGGGCCATTGATCCAATTTGCAGCTATTAGCATTCAGATGGAATAACTAATTAGGTGAAGTCTCAGACAATAATTGCAAAGCAAACCACTTAAACCACGCAGTTAATCTGTGTATTAATCTACTGAAAATGCTCCTAATACCAATTTAATTGCTGGGCATTTGCTAATCTGGACTGTAGTTAACATTTCAAAAATAAATGTGCTCTTGTTAATGCAGAAAGCATTCGTATAGCAGCGGTTTTGGCTATCGATAAGAAGCCATAGGAAGCAGTTAAATGAAGCTTTGGTGAGCACATCCCTCACTTACATTGGTTCAGTACCAGTATAAGTACATGGGTTTCAGCATGGTTACCTCCTGTTTTACAGCAAAATTAAGCCGTATGGAAGTTAGGATTAAAATACATGTTTCTCTATCTGTCTTCACACCATTATAGCAAAATAATCCTATTCTCTCCCCCAGTCACCATACTTAATTGGGTTTTAAATTATCATTTTCATCACCCATTTTCCCCCTCCTCTGCTGCCCTGAAATATTGATTTCTGGCTGCATCAATCATCCAGCTGCCAAAAAGGAGAATTATAGCTATTGCCAGATGTTAATTGAATACTGTAAAAGTGATGCATGACTGAACAGCTCGCACTGTACTCCTGATTTACATTTCTTGTCACCTAAGATATCATAATATGGGTCTTTCTTTGACAACTTCTATGTTTCTAAGGTATTATTTACCAGTGCATCTGATGAAATACCATTTTGTTCTTGTTCGTAAATGGCCAAAACACCAGAAAAATCTATTAGAGTTATATCAGCATTCCCACACTGAAGACATGTTGTTATTTGGGTTTTTTTTGCCTAGAATTGCCAATGCAGATCTTAAAGCCAGCAACCTTTTCGGACGCCGCGCACTACCCCTTGCTTTTGGTTGTGTAAGTTCTCACTTGTCCTTTCTTTTGGTTCAAGTAATTAGGACAGCGTGGAAACCTTGGCCATGGTCAGAGCCTTTTAAGATATATTTTCCACAATGAATGCCAGACCTCTTCATTACCTAAGTCCAGTACATTGGTCCCTACCCCCTGTCCCACCTCAGCGCTGGGAGAGGCTAGACGTAGGTCCCTTCTCTCCCATGTTTCAGCCAAGGGTTTCAGCTCCCAGGAGGGTGCCCTAGTGAAGTCCTGCAAAGTAAATTGTAGGGTTTTGTAAAGTTGTTCCACATATATTTGCAGTTCAGTCATTTGGGGGGCAGAAACAGGATGGAGAGGAATAAAAGATGGATGTTGACTTTCTTTCCCAGTGCTTAGGGCACTCACCCTGTGCTTAACAGGTCATTTTAGAGTGGGATGCAATCAGCCTTACTATAGCTTAAATCTTAGACACCCTCACGCAGCAATCCTTCCCATGTAAATGCTGATGCTCCCTGAAGTGACAGTAAAGAGAGAGCTAGAAACCTTTGAAGATCTCCCTGACGTTAGCATTTTTATCAGGTAGGTAGGATTTTGCCTGGCAGGCATAGCAGCTGCGTATTCCTTTATGCAACCCTTAGTAATAAGAATGCACATTACTGGGTTTTTCTGGCAATTTGGAAAGAAGCGGAGGGAGGGAGGTCCCTGACCTTGGAAGAACCTGTTTGACTCTGGCTGTGTCCCACGGCTTGCTGGCTCCCTGCCAGGGAACACCCCACAAGAGAGAAGCCTCATGCAAGAGTGATGAATGCCTGATGAATGCCAGAACACCATCCTGCACATCCCTCCATGAAGGACAAAAACACTGCAATAAGCATGTCGTTACATCACAAAATTACTGCAGAGAAAATGTACTTCATTATACAAGTGCTTGAGGAAGATTGGTGCTCATCAAGCTAACAGCACTTGATTAGGCTGCCTCTGAAGCTGGATATGCCTGGGTCTCACTTCAATAAATGCAAATGACTCGAGTCACACGCACAGTAAAATCCTGCAGTCAGTTGCCTCATGTCTCTGAGAACCCCAAAAAGGACATGAAGTAGATGTGCAAGTGCCGGTGGCTCAACAGTAATCCCTGACCTAAAATATTACTTATAATCATCATCTCTTGATTTTTCTGAGCCATCTGGCTGAAGTGGGATCAATATTTCTTGAGATAGTTCCCCTGTACAGGATCAAGACCTAAGCAGAAGGGTGAAGAGGGACCATTGCCCACCCCTTCCACTTACCCACCAGTTTTGGGCCAACCTGGGCATTTTTAAGCTGCTAGTTTTAGCTCTTAAATTGATAGCTATTAAAGCTATCACTTTAAGAGTGTCCTTTCCCTTTGTACTTGTGTGAAGTATTGGTGACAGAAGTGATTGACAGCTCCATCTACAGCTGCTTTTGAGAACTCCATGGGAGAGGGAGGGGCTGGGGTGGGTGAATAGGGACAGTAAATGAAACTTGCCAGTAAAGGAAAGGACGATTGACGTCTGCAGGCTTCATCCAACATAATTTAGCAGTGCCAGAGCACCCCAAAGCCACGGTCCTTGCAGAAACCCCTCTGCTAGAAAAATGTTATTTTTGGTTAACATAGAAAATAAATATAGATAAGAGCAGGTGTATAAAGGGAAAACTCAGCTGACCTCTGCATCGCTACCCTGGTTTACTCGTAAGAGGAACCTGCCCAGTTAGTGCTGTACTTCCTGGGTTTGTTCAAAGCTTATCCTAGCACAGCAATAGTTGCTGTGTAAGGAGGAAGGCAGAAACCAACCTGCAGCTTCCACCCCAGCCTCAAAACCCATCCCACAGAACCAGCCTTCTGCACATCATTGTTGCAGAGACTGGTCTCCCTTTCTGGAAATCTGCCCTGCCTGATGATGCATGCAGGAGCTGTTGGTGCTCATTGCCATGGCAAGCTCATGGACCCAGGGATAGCATTTGGCTCATTTGAGGTGCCGTTGCCTTTGCTTGATGCCTATTTCTGTTTCAGAGATGGAACACCTGGCAGCCAGATTGTAACAGAGAGATTTGAGGTGACGTGGGAAAGCGTCATGGTCAGCTCTCACAATGCCATTGTGCTGAAGTTCGACGGCCGCGGGAGTGGCTTCCAAGGCACTAAACTATTGCACGAGGTTAAGAGGAGGCTTGGCCTTCTGGAAGAGAAGGATCAGTTGGAAGCTGTCCGGTGAATGACACTGTTATTGAAGGAATTAATTCATTAATGATAATTATACCCAAGACAGTCATTAGTCCTGGTTGCTTTAGTGGTATGTAGGGTAGAGCAAGGAGACGGGAGGGAAGGACAGTGCAGCTGTACAGCTGTGGCCAAGTGATGGCATGTGAGAGCAGGCTCACACCAGCCAGTGCAGAAGGAGAAAAAGAAGCCTTAAACCAAGCTAAATTAGAGCACGCTTCTCTGTATCACGTGTTGAAAGCCTATTTATGCTTAGCTCTATACAGTCATACAGCTACAAACAAGTAAGCTTGAGTATGAGCTCCTACATTAATTTTTTGCTGGTCTGGTAGTTGGAAAAAAATCCTTCTTTAAACTCTTAAACTTTTTAAAACAGCAAAAATAGTGCAAAACCAGAAATGTCAAGTCCTGTCATATTGTTAGATTTATTCTGCACATGCTCACACTAAAATCACTGTTGGAGTAGTGCAATAGCATCAGCTTTGTTATGACTTCCAGAGGTTGTGCGGGTTATTTGTTGTCATTGCTTGGCCAAATCCAGCACAACAGGTTTGCAAGATAAAATCGGACAGAGACTCATGTGAAAGCAGCAGGTAGCAGCATGAATTTAGATTGTCTACATCATTTTTCTGTGGCCACCCCAAATTCAAGCTGATAAAAATTGCACTTTTTGCTATATCTAAGAGAAAAATATTTTTAACCCATTGTTTCTCCTCTCTCATGTTCTAGGACAATGCTGAAGGAGCATTACATTGATAAAATGCGAGTCGGTGTGTTTGGGAAGGTAATGTTTTCCCATTGTTCCTCTGTGCTATTCTACTTGGCTGATGTGGATAAGCAGCTGAGCTAAATCCTGATTTATTGGATATGTCAGTGGTAACTTTTTTATTATTATTTATTTTTGAGATAGACTGCTTCTTGCTCAGAGATATTAAAGATGAAAGCTTTCATTTTATCAATGTATTAGTCAATTTTTTTTTTTTAAATTAACTTGCAAGAGCAGAAAGTGACTATTTGTCAGGAAAATGCTGCCAGATAATTAATTATTTTTTCCCCTTGCAAACTTTCATTTCATTTTCATCTTGTCCCTTAAGGCCTATCAGGATGTGGGTTGATCTCGCTCATGGCTTACAAATATGTAACAACAATATTGATTTCTGAGGCTGATTTGCACCACAGTGTATGCCCGGCTGGGAAACAGTGATTGCAAAGTGCACACGTTTGAAATGAGAGTGGGACTGCGAGTAGAAGTTGTTTGTTGTGGGAGATCCAGGCTTAGAGTGGGCGAAGATTGCAGAGCGCACAGTGGTGTCTCTGCAGGGAGCAGTTGACAGGCTGATGGCAGATGCAGAAATTGTGGTGTCCATTTTAAATAACGAAAGACCAGGGTAATATTTTGGAGAGGTAACATATCTGATCAGACCCACGGGCATAACGTAGGATGAAAAGAAGCAAGCTCTTGGGCACAGAACCCTCCTGCCTCTGGGAGAGTGCAATGAGTATAGAGCTCATCTTCAGCTGCATCTGCCGAAGTCAGGGGGATGTCTCTTGTTTCCTGAGTTTTTCAGGGCAAGGTATTAAGGGCTCTGTAGTGACCAAGAGTTTGCTGCAGGGTCTCAGCTGCCCTGTTTCTGTACCCCAAAACAGCAGCACGTAATGGCAGGACCACTGATGTCCCTGCCTGGTTTGTATTCCAGGATTACGGTGGCTACCTGAGCACTTACATGCTTCCAGCTGGTGAAGAGAACCAGGTGTTTGCCTGTGGAGCTGCTCTTTCCCCACTGACAGACTTCAAACTATATGGTAAGCCCTATCCCAGAGCGCACAGATCCTCCTGCTGACCATGAATGATGTTTCTGCCCTAACCTTTCCCAGTTATCTTCTCTTTCTTCCCCAAGATACTGCCTGATATGTATTGTGTGTCTTCTTAGGACTAACTTTTTTCCACCTCAAGAGCAGTTTTACTGGCACTAGTGAGACCAACCATGGTGGTCAGAGTAATAAAATAACTTTTCTTACTCAGTTCTCTTTAAAAAAGAATTAGCTCTAAATCTCCCCAGCCTCTGACCTGCAGCACTGCCTTGAACATGCTTCTTTCTTGCCTGAACCATCCATCCATGGGAGCTGTGCTCCAGCCTGCCCGCCTCATCCTTCTCTGCGGCAACACGCCACTGCACATGGTGGTCCCTTCTCTCAGGGACACCAGTTCTCTTTGCACTTAGTGCCAATGAAAATCAGGGGATTGCCATGAAAATCAGTGGTGTTAAGCCAGCCTTCAGGTCGCGTACAGTCCAGTGGGAGCTTGCAGAAGGCTGTTGGTAGACATGGCCTCACATGGAAGGAGAACAAGACAAAACATTATAGTGCTTTTCTCTTCATATCTTGGTTGCATTAAGGGAAAAAAAAAGAAAAAAGAGAGGGGCTCTTCTGTGACTTAGAAACCAGAAGCATGTGGTGATAATGAAAGAGTGGAGCTTCATACTTATTCTTAGTACGTTTCCAAAAGCTTACAAATATGTCGTGTGTAACTAAAGGCAATGTCAGAAAAGATTGTTTTTAGCATTGGCAATATTTGACGCAGAAGCACCATTGTACTCAAGTATGACTGAAAGATGTTTTCTTTTTTTTCTTTTCAAGCTTCAGCCTTTTCTGAAAGATATTTGGGCTTGCATGGGATTGATAACAGAGCATATGAGGTAACTGCATGGACACTGCATTTCCCTGATAAAATGTGAAATGTGTTCTCTTTTGGGGAAGAAAAAAGGATATGCAAGATGGACTTACTAGTAAAGCTCTATATTAGAAAAGCAGCAAGGTGTCCTTCAGCCTGCTTACTGCTTTTGTTGTCTTATTAGCAGCAATGGATATGATTTTTATTTATTAACCTTCATGTCTGCCTCTCTAAATTGGGTAAATATAGTTATTTCAGTTTTACAGATTGAAGGAGCGAGGCTGATTGACTCTGATGTGCCCAAGTGGACACAATGTCATTATGTCCTTTAAAGTTCATCCCAATAGCCTTGCCTCTTTGATTCTTGACCAAAATGGCCTTTAGAACCAAAGTCAAGTGAAACTCAGCTTCTCTTGGCTTTTTCAAGGCAGGAACAGATGCAGCATTTTAGGTAGACAGAACTCTGTGACATGGAAACTCTGGGACATGGAAAAGGAGACATGGCACCAGTTAACCAAGATATTGTTTAATATGTATGATGGGATCAGTTAGTTCATGTCTTCTGTCCTTCAGTTACTTGGAGGAAAAACGTAACAAAGGATAGTCACACAAACAAAATCTGTTATACAGGAAACATTGTTAAACCTACTAAGCCTGGTCTTCAGCTAGAAGACATGAAAGCAGCAAAGGTTTGAAGCAGTTTTCCTGCAGAGAAGGCAGGTAGCACCCTGTGCCCCTGCAGTAGAAGCTTTTCCTGACTAAGTACTGAGTTCATTGTCTCTCAGATTTTGCACTCATGATCTGTCGGTTGTCGCAAACTCTTTTAGTCCTTTCAGAAATTTGAAGGCAGGTCAGTAGAAACGAAAACACGGGAAAAATACCTAGACAGAAACAAAAGCTTTGTATTGCCACAGGCTCTTTGTGCATTGAAAAGCTGGTCTAAGCAACTACTGTTGGTTGACTTGGGATTAACTGCTAGGAACAGCTCCTGAGCTCTCTGCAGAGCATGGCACTGTGCTGGGTATGGACCCTCACTGGTACATATCTCCTAGATGCCACAGTTGAACCATTAATTGCTTAGAGAGAAGAACTGTTCCTAACCCACGCAACAGACGTGAGCATAATGAAGGTAACATAATTCGAGACTTGATGTAGACTCCAAAAAAGCTGTTTTGTCACATGGTAGGTTACAACTAATGGAGCAGAAAGAAGGAGCCATATAGAGGGAGGACAGAGTGCAAGATCTATACATAGACCATCACAAAACTTAAGCATTGCAGTCAGCAATATGAGGATGAGAGAATTCCTTAACTAGGTCCAACAACAGAGGGAAGATCACAGGACACCCTTGCAAAATTTGCAAACATTTTCTAAGTCCATACAGAGTGTGGAGCTGCAAGAAAGCCAGAACAGGCCCGAATCCACCAAAATTTCCAAAAACTTGCCTCTGGCACCAAGGAAATATGCAGGGCCACTTGTAATGTTCAGGTTGCTTTATCTTTCAAATGAGGAGATAGATGTAATCTGTAATGTAAAATTACAGTGGCCATATCTTAATAATAAATACCAATGTTTTTAGCCAGCTAATTTGACCTCCATAGCCAGGCATGGAAGGTCCTGTTGCTGTTGGACATGTACTTGTCTTTCTTCTGGGGAAACCATGTAGGACATTGGGAAGAGGAAAACAGGTAAAAGATAGGAGTGATACAAGGGTGACTTAACTGAAAAATACTTTAACTCATGTAAATTAATCAGAGCTAGGGCACATGCAGTTAAACAGCGAAAGAAACATAAACGTGAACAGTGAAGGAAACACATGATTTGGCCTTCCAGTATCGGAAGAGGGGCTGCAAGAAGGCTGAGGAGGAACTTTTTACAAAGGCATGTTGAGACAGGACGAGGGGTAATGGCTTTAAACTGGAAGAGGGTAGATTTAGATTAGAAATTTGGAAGTTTTTCACTATGAGAGTGGTGAGTCACTGCAACAGATTGCCCAGGGAGGTTGTAGATGCCTTGACACTGGATGTGTTCAGGACTAGGTTTGATGGGGTCTTTGAGCTGGTTTAGCAGAAGGTGTCTCTGCTCATGGCAGGGGGGTTGGAACTAGATGATCTTTAAGGTCCCTTCCAACTCAAACCATTCTATGATTCTAATTTAAGTTGAAACAACTATTCTTCCCTGCCTCCCTATAAAGCAGTAACAGCTGTGATCTGAGATGTACATTCCACCCCAAGACATTTTTGGAGCCTTTTGGAGTCTCCTTGAGATTTGTATTCTTCTGAACAACACAACAAGAAGTGGAGAAGTCCTTCATTTCTCTTACCCAGTACCACTTGCAGTCACTCAGCTTTGTATTTCCCCCTTGGATCTGAAGGACAGTTGGGGGCAAAGGCATTCCCAGCAGTGGACACTTGAATTTAGTCTCAGATCCTTCCCTGGACTGTAAAAGCTCACTGGGGTTGGCTTTCAAACCATACCAAAGTCACTCCAGCTCTCTGAAGATTTCTTAGGGATAGACACCTGGGCATGCTTTTCATCAGTGTTTTGTCTTCACTGGAAATTCACATTTTACTGATAATGTCTTTTGGTGGACATTATTAGAACAGATGAGTGTCTCTGACCTCTTTCTGCTGCTGATACTGAGCCTGGAAGGACAGGGTGGGGATCTATTTTACCTCCAGACTGATTCAAATAGCCAAGACAATATGAAAATATGCTATGTTGGTGTCTGCTTGTTACCCTTGTGATGAAGTATCAAATGGAATTAAGTGTTTCTATTTTCTCCGTGTAAATTGCTAATGTCTAGCAAGATTTTTAATCTTATTGCAACCTTTACTGTCACAGATCACCAAATTAGCACACAGAGTCTCATTACTGAAGGAACAGACATTTTTGATCATTCATGCTACTGCTGATGGTAAGTTTGAGCTCATTATATGTTTGGGATGGCTTTGATTTTTCTTAATTAAATTTGCCTCTTTAATGACTGTAATTTGTTTTTACAGAAAAAATCCATTTTCAGCACACTGCAGACCTTATCACGCACCTAATTAGGGCAAAGGCTAATTACAGCTTACAGGTACAGTATGTGTTTTCTTTTTTCATTTTTGAACAGTTATTTCCCAGTCGGAACTCAAACTGGTGTTATCAAGCAAGCTTTGAAAAGCCACTTGCAAACCCAGGCTGGCAGTAGAAATGTCACCAGCATATGAGGTGTTCCTGCGTGTGCCCATGCTTATATGACACCGCTACTTTGGTTTGGACAGTTGTAGAACAGTTATTAAATTACAGATGTATCTCTAAGGAATTGATGCCTGCTGACTTTTTTTGGGAGCAACAGGCCAAATTCAGGATGAGTTACAGAGAAACATGGATCTAAATTAAATTAACCAGGAAAGTTAAGGAGAGAAATGTCACTTAAATCTGACATCCCACTGCAAACTACATACTCTAGTCTAGAAAGCGCCTCTTTCCACTGAATTGTATCTCTGATTTGCTGAGTGACCCATGATTAAGCCATTAAAGCTTCCAGAATGAACCCACCCACCAGCCATGGGGATGGCCCCTACCCTCTACTACATCCCAAGCTACAGCCAGGAGAGCAGTGAGTATGGATTCACCAAGGGGAAATTATGCTTAACCAATCTGATAGCCTTCTATGATGGTGTATCGAGCTGGGTAGATGAGGGGAGAGCAGTGGGTGTTGTCTACTGTAACTTCAGCAAGGTTTTTGACACAGTCTCACATAACATCCTCACAAGTAAGCTCAGGAAGTGTGGGTTAGATGAGTGGACAGTGAGGTGGATTGAGAACTGGCTGAATCACCGAGCTCAGAGGATTGTGCTCAGCAGTGCAGAGTCTAGTTGGAGGACTGTAGCTTGTAGTTTTCCCTAGGGATCAGTACTGGGTCCAGTCTTGTTCAGCATACTCATTGATGATCTGGATGAAGGGATGGAGTGTACCCTCAGCAAGTTTACTGGTGATACAAAACTGGGAGGAGTAGCTGACACACCATAGGTTGTGCAAGGTCAGAAAGACCTGGACAGGCAGGAGAGTTGGGCAGAGGGTAATCTAATGAAGTTCAACAAGGGCAAGTGTAAAGTTCTGCACCTGGGCAGGAATAACCCCATGCACCAGTACAGATTAGAGGTTGATCTGTTGGAAAGCAGCTCTGCAGAGAAGAACCTGGGAGTGCCGGTGGTTAACAAGGTAACCATGAGCCAGCAGTGTGCCATTGTGGCCAAGGCGGCCAATGGTATCCTGAGATGCATTAAGAAGAGTGTGACCAGCAGGTCAAGGGAGGTTCTTCTCCCCCTCCAGTCCACCCTAGTGAGGCCACATCTGGAGTACTGTGTCCAGCTCTGGGACAAGAGAGACAAGAAACTACTGGAGAGGGTCCAATGGAGGGCTACAAAAATGACTAGGGTACAGGAGCATCTCTCTCACATGGAAAAGCTGAGAGACCTGGGGCTGTTTAGCCTGGAGAAGAGAGGCTGAGAGAGGATCTTATCAATGCTTATCAATGTCTAAAGGGTGAGTGTAAAGAGGATGGCGGCAGTCTTTTTTCAGTGATGCCCAGTGATAAGACGAGGGGCAATGGGCACAAACTGGAACACAGGAAATTCCACCTAAAACATAAGGAGACACTTCTTTATTGTGAGGGTGGTGGAGCACAGGCTGCCCAGAGAGGTTGTGCAGAGTGTCTTTCTCTGGAGACATAAAAAAATCCACCTGGACGTGTTCCTGTACAACCTGCTTTAGATGAACCTGTTTTAACAGGGGAGTTGGACCAGATGATCTCCAGAGGTCCCTTTCAACCCCTACCATTCCATGATTCTGTGACCATGCTACAGCTCACAGTATATGTGGTTGTGTTGCAGCACCCAAGTCCTACTAACAACTTGATTTACTGAATACCAGCTCCCTCTGGCTGCATTCCTGCAGAGCTTCATGTGGTGGGTACGCTCGCTCTACGAGGCTCCAAAGGCAGATAGGATGGAGCACAGACACAGGAGCTAAGCAACGAGCCCAGCACAGATTTGGTCAGTGCTACTGTGACTGAGGTGCTCCTGCTCACTTCCCAGTGCAGAAGCATTAGTACGTTGGAGGCTGAATTCGCTGATCAGCTTGAAGCACATCAAAGGTTAATTAAGGACTGAATGGAGGGCTGAGGGAGGTACAGCTTGGATTGAGGTACTCAGCCCAGCAGTGGGACACCCACCTCAGTCCTACCTGCAATCATCTAGCCCTATAAACTCGTTTTTTCCCTTTTCAGTATCCCAGTCTAGAAAACACATTATGATCTTCTTGTATTCCTTCAACATATGCAGGAATCACCTGTTCCATTTAGATGGAAAGTTGTATTTAAACTATTTCATTTCTAACTTCCCACATTTTTTCTGTTTAGTTACCTCTCCAGCAAGCTTTGTTTTCACTTGATGGTATTTTTTCTTTAAAGTCCCCGTTTTAGTCAGTAAAACCTAATGCCATTTCTCTGCACAGATTTGCACTGGGGTTTCTTCTAAGTTTTCACAAGGAGCAAGCAGTGTTACTCGTGCCGTCTGACTCTGCTTAAACTGAACTTGTTCAGAATGGAATAAAATGGAAAATTGTCCCTCCAAAGTTCCTTTGCAAGGAAGATGCAAGTTTGTGCTCAGAGCACTGTGGTGCCTGAATTACCCTGGATCTCACGTGCATCTATAGGAAGACACATGATGCAGATGAGAAACAGTGGGTTTGCAGGCCAGCAGAGATGGGTGGCCAGTCCTGAAACTTTAAGCTCCTAACAGTGTGTATTTGCCTGTTTCTTTGCAGATCTACCCTGACGAAAGCCATTACTTTAGCAACGTGGTATTGGAGCAGCATTTGTACAACTCCATCGTCAACTTCTTTGCATCGTGTTTCCAAGTTCAGGACAAACTCCCGATAGCCCCACTGAAAGAGGAGGAGGATGATGATTAACCCAATTTGTCCGTGCTAAGCACAAGGCAGATCTCTCTAACAATATGCAACTGGATCATTTTCCTGAAGAAAGAGATGTTACATTGTTAGCATGTATTTAAAGAAAACTGAAAGCAGCTCATCTGCTTTACTTGACAGCAACTCCTTCCTAAATGGAAGAACATTAAGCATGGTGAACTCAGCAGAAACTGCTGTCTGAAATTAATCCATCACAACCAACATCTTATTTTTTCTTCTTTTTTTTTCTTCCTTTTTTTTTTTTTCTTCTTTTTGTTTGCCACAAAGTGACTTCTAGCGTGAAAGTGGTAAGACACTGAACTTGAAGGAACACCCCGAGAAACCGCTTTGAGGACTGGAAGATTTAATGTCTTTGCATTTAAGCAATCAAGCAGTAGCAATGAAATCTGTCATCCATATTAAGGTTGCTATAGTTAGCATCACACTGTGTCAGAAAAAAATCTAACCTAGTACATGGAGAAGATTATAGCACAATTATTTTAAAGGATACTGGTTCATACATATTTGCCTGCTCTTTCCCATCTCTGGAATGTTTGTCATTGCTACAGGACATACAGGTTCAATTGTACAAAATATCGCTATAGTTACACCAATCTTCCTGTAATTATTTCTTAATTTTGTATGGCTTTTACTTCTGTTTCCATTTGGTGTCATGCTTACATTATTAGCTTCTCAGCTTGTTCTGGATGGGGAAATAAACATACACTGAATTAACCAACTCACTTTAGACCTTAGGGGTCTGAAGAGGCAATGGGGGTCAAGGTACCCAGACATTAAAAGTTCTGTTAGAATAAAGTGAAGGAAATCTCACTCTCATGTTCCTGGCATAGTCTTTGCCTGCAAGATTCAGTATGTTCTTTGGCAGCCTTGAAAAATATGAATATAAATAAGCTAAATCAGCTTAACATTGAGATATTTTTATTGTACTATAGAAAAATATGCAGTGGTCACGATTATTCTTTTTCTTCTTTTAGTGTGGGAAAAATTGTTTGGCAACCTGTTGGGAAACAGTGAGATGAGGCTGTGGTAGCAGGAATTTGTACCAGATACTTCACAGATCATCTCATAAAGCCATTTAAACAGAACCAGCGTGCAGAGACTTATTGCACATGCTGTCTGTGGCTTAATTTTATTCCAGGTCAATGATTAGCGCATTCCAAACACATTTATTTTTCTCTTCTGCTCACACTGGTTTTGCCAAGCATAGAAAAAAAAAGAGGAGTATTTTTGCTTTAAAATTTGTAACACTTCATTTTAGTGGTGCAAAGCGACTTTTAACACTTCTAGTGAAAACATTCAACTCTCAGAAGGAAATCCAATCTTCATTCACTTCCACTTACTGCATTATAAGAATTTTGACTAATGTTGCTCCTTGTAAAATATTCTGACCAAATGTACAGCCAGTATTAATACTGTATATTTCATTTTGTTGTATATAAAGGAATGTAAGTCGGTTATTTGTCAGGTCCCCGATCCAATATTAGTCTTGTGTTCAGCATGCATGCGATAACACTTCTTTGCTATCAGGACTCTTTAGACGTACTAGCTTGGAAATATAACAATTAATGTAATTTCTTTTCTTGTTTTGACAGCTTGAATATCAATGACAGTTTCTACTTTTTACATAGTTCTGTGGGTAAACTCACATCCTGACAGCAATGATGATGTTTCCATTGTGTTCTTTAGTGTGTCCTTTTTATTATCTTTATTTTAAGCTTTGAATGTTGGTTGTACTTTGACCATCATGAAAAATATATTGATAAACCACAGAGATGATCTAGTTTGGTTTTAATTCTCTTCTTTAATTTACAGTGCATCGACATTGTGTGAACAAGAACTATGGTATAAATCTGCTTTATCCGGCAAAATGCCAAATAGACAATAAGAATGCTGCGCGTCCAGATTTTGCTACAACAAACAGGCTCAAAAGCCTGAAATGAACTTGACCTGAGAAATGTAAAAAATCTGCTCTGTCCACAATCTTTTGTAGAAAGAATTTTAGAATGTGGCATGGTAGTGTTTGTTCATTCATGGAATAAAACATTATTTTACCACCCTGGTTGCTACTGCTGTTATTTGGTGTTAAGTACTTAAAATAAGCATGAAGGTGCCAGAAGTGCTATTCCTGGTTGAACTCAGCCCAAACTCCAGGGTACAGATGACAAAAATGAAAACAACTGTTTATAAATAAATACACGTTGCCATTTACTCTGCATGTAACTGTGGTAAATGATGTCACCATGGTAAATTTGGGGTGTCATGGTTTAACCCCAGACAGCAACTCGGCCCCACACAGCTGCTCACTCGCTCCCCCTCGGATGGGATGGGGGATAGAATGAGAAGGGTAAAAGTGAGAAAACTCATGGGTTGAGATAAAGACAGTTTAAGAGGTAAAGCAAAAGCCATGCACAGAGGCAAATCAAAACAAGGAATTCATTCACCACTTCCCATCAGCTGGCAGGTGTTCAGGCATCTCCAGGACAGCAGGGATCCATCGCATGTAACAGTGACTTGGGAAAATGTCATGATTCCATCATTCCCCCTCCATGCCACTTCCTTCTTCTTCCCCCAGCTTAGTATGGTCTGGGATATGCCTTTGGTCAGCTGGGGTCAGCTGTCTCAGCTGTGTCCCTCCCAGTTTTGTGTGCACCCCCAGCGTAGTTGCTGGTGGAGTGAGGACCAGAAAAGGCCTTGACTCTGTGTAAGCCCTGCTCACACATGAGATGAGCACTCTGTGTTGTCAACACTGCTTTCAGCACAAATCCAAAACGCAGCCCCATATCAGCTACCACGAAGGAAATTAATTCTATCCCAGCCAAAACCAGCATATGAAGAAAATACGAAGTAGCACAAAGTGGGTTCAATCCCAAAGCAGCAGCTCATGAGAAGACCCCTATCACCCTCTAGTCTCTAGTAAAAATACATCTTTCTTCTCTTCCTGTCTGCTGACCTGGTACACAGGCTTCCTGCGTGCATCAGCCAGGCATGACAGCTTGAACAAAGGGATTTTTGACGTTTCACCCACTGTGCTTTTTCCCCAAACTCACTTGTGGGTTATGAAGTGGGAACAAAAGCACTAAGACCTACTGAGTCTGCCATAGCAGATTTTTCTGCAAATGATTCCTCACCAGGAAAGGGAAAACAAAGGAGTTCATCACATGCAAATTCAGATGTTTGTTTCCCTTCAAGCCAAGAGGAGAGCCATATACCTGTCAGGGCCTTCCTCGGACACCTGCCTCAAACAAGCGACAGCTTTTCCAAGTGCCCACTTTGCTCTGCTGGCTGTGGGGAGAGGAGTGACTATCCAGCAAAGTTCGGGCCATCCATTGCTGTCCCTGTAACAGCACTTTGTGGACTGCAAGATCAGCTGGATGCTCCGACGCTTTTCTTTACACTTGGAAAGGAAATACTTTAATTTCATAGATTTCCTGGGAAAATTGAAATTGTTGTCTAAATTGGAAATCCTGGCTATGACTGTACCCTACAATGCACTGCCCTCTTCATCTCAAGCAAAAACTTCAGGAAAGATTTAAATCTGCACAAACATCCATGTCTCTAGGCTGGATAACGACATGAAGAACCTTTTACCCCCAAAAGACTAAATCCTGTAGTAAGGCTTTGAGGCTGAGCTGCCACTGGGAAGTACAAGGGTGACAAGTGGCAGCTGCTCGCTTGTTGCATCTTGTCAGTGTCCAGGGCAATGTCCCATCAGCTGGTACCAACTTGACTGAACTGGATTCACAGGACAAGAAATTAAATATTTCACAGCAAACTCAAGAAACTATTGTGGACACTTACTCTAATCTTTGTTGCCAGCAAATCAAGAAACAAGAAGCTTGAGCACTGGAACAGGGCAGTCAGATTTCACTAGTACCAAATAGATTTGTTGTTATTTTGCTTAAGTACCTAAATATTTTTAAATCATCCAAACAAATCAATCTTATACTCTCAACTAACTGGCATTTCTGGATGCCATAATGTTCAACTGTGGCATCCCAAAGCAGAAGAGAACTAATGAGCAGTGCCCTACTAACACACAAGGAAACCACAGAGAGAAAAATGAGGTGTTGTTGGTAGCTAATTAACAAAGCCAGGCAGCCAGTCATGTTTGTAATTGTCTATGGGTTCAGGAATGGAGCGCATAAACCCATCCAAGCTCTGCCTACAAGCTCTGGCCAGATCAGGCTGCATCTCTGAAGGGGAGGAAGAGAAAAAAGTCAGTGAAGGAGGAAAGATATTGGGATGCTCACAACATCTTTCCCATGGAATGACCAGTGGAGAGTGGTGTTGGCAATGGGGAGAAATAGGTGTTTAGCTGGGGAGACCAAGGAATGAGGCCAGTTCTGGCACTCTTTTAGAGCTGTGCTGGTGCCAGGAGAGGTGCTTTTGCTATCACACTCTTGCTGTGTCTCCAAAGTCCACTCACACTGGTAGTGGTAAGGGGCTGGATATTTTAACTTTGCATATAGGGTCTTACAGCACATTTGCCCTGCAGTCCTTCTTGGGGCTGCAGCGAAGCTGCCAGACATGCTTTGGTGAGGGCTGAGGTGAGGAAACCTTCTTCCTTGCCCTAGTTGGGTGTGGGGGGTGGCTGTTGGCGGGGGGGGGGAAGGACAGGAGGCCGTATCATGATGTTCAGGTTTTGACAAAGGACAAGATGAGCATAAAGAGCTTGTAACCAACAAATATGCCCCGTTGTGGTGTTTCAAGTTGTGAAATGTCCCACATTACCATCCCACTGCCTGCTGTGGCTGCTGCAGATAGTTGGGACAATAAAACCCAGGGGGGCTCATGCCTCTGATGTTGGAAGAATCCATCAGGTTGATACAGCCCTGAGCAGGACATCACCCATCACCTACAGCGGGTGCCAGGAGTTTGCCTCCACAGTGACACAAGCCACTGAGCAAGCAAGTACATGGCAAAAAAGGTTTCTGTCTTCCCTCCTTTCTGGCATCCTCCACCTATTTCAGCTCCAGAGCCAAGGGGAAAGGAGGACACATCTAGTCTGCATGGAAGGAAAACTGGGTAAGTGATGATCCTGCTCTCTGAGAGTGCCTGCCAACATCTTTGCTAAGCATTAACAGAGGCAAATCTTCAATTGTCTCAATGTCAAACCGTCAGTGTGACCCTGTGTCTTTTCTTAAAGCATCCCACTGTCGGACTTAGGTGTTTATGTAAGAACTAGGTTTTTCATTTCCAAAACAAGCACCAAAAGCTGACTTCTCTTTGTGTTTATAACAACCTGAAAACACAGCCTGGCTTTTCCACAACAGCTCAAGAAATTGAGGACCAAGGACACCCTTTTTCTGACTACCTCAGCTGGGATCACTCTGGCTTACCATCTCTGAAGGGGACAGAGGGAAGGTGGAGGGACCTTTGGGGACAGGAACCAATGGGAGAGGAGAAACCACTCTCACTGTCACTCTCACACCAGTGCAAGGCAACTGGGGACAGGTCTCCAGCCCCCCAGCCTTGGACCTGCATCAGGATGGGGAAATCAGCTTCTCCCCATCCCGTGGCCAAATGCCACTGCACCCTCCCAGTGCAGTCTTGTGTCCTTTATTTGGCCACAATAATCAATGTCCTTTGGAAGCAACAATTTCTGCTACAGCAGTTGTGTTGCCAGCAGCTGTGAAGGGGAAGATTCAGAAATCATTGTAAAATGCAGTTTCTTTCCTCTTTTTTTTTCTGCTTCAAGACATTCATTAAAAGCCTCATATTAAACAAAGCCACATTCTGACTCCTCACTGGGATAACAGTGTTAATCAAAATGTCCATTTCCATGATTGAGAGAGAAGAGTAAAAATCAAACATAAATGGAACAGGGCCTCAGGAAAGCACAAAAGTAAACCATGTTCCAGTACTTCTGTGGAATAGTGAGGTTCCTTCCAGTTTTTTTCCTTCCTTCCATCCTTCATTATAAATATACCTTTCGGGACATTTTAAAGCAACAAACAGCTCTTTGAGCTGATGTGAATGCTCGCATCCTCGATGGAAAAGGCATCCAGGCCTTACACTGTCTTTGCAACAGCTGTTGTCAATGTCCCGAGACACAGTTTGTGCTGAGCATTTCCAGTAACTTGAATTGACATGTGATTTGTAGTGAGTATTGGTCACCCACCTGCACAAGCTCCCAAGGACCTCGTCCCCACCACCTGATCCAGGTGGGCTTAGTCCTTCACCTGAAAAACCAAACCCAGAGTAAAATGTGAAGGAGGCAAATCCTCTACTCCACATTCTGCTCTGAAACACCACAGGAAAAGAGTGCGAAGGCTCAGGGGCCCTGCAGGGCACTCCTCTATGATAGTTTCTGGCTGACTTTTGTTCCCTGTAAATTTTCATTTGGATGCACAGAAGACAGCAAAATCAGGATGCTGTTTTACCTGTACACGGCTCCTTCTTCATCAAAGCGATGTAGCCATCCCATGAGGCATGGTACACATGGGACAATGTAGCTGTCACATGAGTCAGGCATGCACCCAAAAGTTTTCTGCCTGTTAAAAAGCGTTCCAGAGGAAGTGGGAAAGACAAAGGAGAGCCTGGAGATGAGATAGCCCATCCTGAGATGCAGTCCCTCCCCTGACATTGTTAGGGTGATGCCCATGGAAAACACAGACACCCTCCACCCCAGATGTTTTCAGTCTGTGCACTGAGAGGTCCACAAAAGGCAGATGAGAAAAGTGAGCCTGACACCAGTAAGCTTAAATTTACTAGCTAGCAAGCTCCGAAGGGAAATCTTTAGGAGTCTAGAAATCAAAGTGAGTTGAAAACAGCTGAGATCTGGCTCGCAGCTGTTCCCCTGAGGCAGAATCTCTGAGCTGCTCATCACAGCCTGCACCCTCGGAGCTGCCAGCAGAGAGAAGCATGGCACCCATGGTGATGCTGAGAGTGCTGAGAGGGAACAGAAAGGGGCACAGTCTCACCCAAAAGCCACCAGCAGTGCCTGCAATTTTATCCTGCGTGTTGTGTTCATGAAAGTTCATGGTCACTGAGGAAATTCAGCAGTGGCAACGTGAGCAGTAACCATGTGTCAGTGGTGCAAAGAACTGCAATGAAAGCCAGAGAGGGTCTGTTGCAGTAACAGGAACAGAAATCACCACTTCTGGGCTATTAATATAAAGGTGTTTGTCAGCTGCTAGTGGTGATGGCATAAAGGAAAGGAGCTAACAACATCCCAGTTCTGAGTGGAAACCAGAGCCGGTGCTGTGTTGGCATTTTTCATCCTTATCAACCCTGTATGGTGGGCTGCAGTTCTTTCCAAAGAGGCATTTCTTGAAGGTAGAAGCCCTGAAAACATTAAATTCAAACCTCATTAACTGCATAGGGTTTATCTGTGATCCAGTAGACTTTTGTTTTCACTGTGATGATTCTCAAAGAATTTATGAGGAAATGAGGATAGGGAAAACTTTTCTCACTTGCCTCTGGTGGCAGACAGTAAACAATTTGTCAAGTAACAGAGCGACAGCAGCCAGAAACTCAGCCCAGACTTCCCTGAAAACATCTGCAACTCTGGCTGAATGACTAACAGGTGGAAAAGCACTGCATTTTCCTACATTAGGATTTTAAAGGTAAAATGTCCTTCATTCCCTCACTCAGCACCTTCAGAAAAAAGTAAAGAAGAGGAAGAAATTGTATCTGAAGCATTTCATTGGATGCAAAGGCTCATTTTGCCTGCAGAGCCTCTGGGTTACCTGTTCTGAGAACTTCTGTACCAAGAAAAACTTAGAGTGCCACAGTGTTTTCTGGACAAACGTCAGCTGGTTTCATGAAATGAAATGTAGACTTTTACATTGAACATCTCTGCAGCTGAGACATTCAATTTAGGCTCTCTTTATAGCTTTTTTTTTCTTTTCTTTTCTCTTTTTTTTTTTTTTTTTTTCCAGAAGACTAATAGACACTTTAGGGCACAATTTATCCAGCCAGCTCCAGTTACCTGCTTCGGGAGATCTGGGTGAGCCGATCAGCTGCAGATATCTCTTTTCACTTGACAAGACAGAGGAAGCAAAGAAAGTATTAGATTTGTAAAGAAAAGACTTTTAAGAAGTGAACAAACCCCTCAGCTTTCTACCGAGTTGCTCACTGCAGCTACAAGCAGAGCACAGCCGCTTGCTGTTACATATTTATTATACTTTACAGCGCCATGGAAGCTTTTGAGTGGTAGGATGCCATCTGCTGCTCCAAACGCTTATTTCCTCCCTTCCCATCCCTTCCCAGCAGGCAGCTTGTGCTGATGGGGGGAAATTTGGAATATGTTTGGATCATCTGCAAAGTGAGAATATTTTCACCTACAAAACAAAATTTACTGGGGTAATAGAAAGCGGAGTGAAGAGTTTAATGGCACGAGCACTGGCTCAGTTATGAAGAAAAGTTTGTGCAACGAATGAGGCATCTCAGAGAAGACAGAAGATATTTAGCCACAAACCGGCTTGCAAAGAAGATTGGATTTTGTATAATTTCCAGTTTAATGCCAAGACTTGCTGCTAATTCTGCTAGCACCCATCTCCATTACAGCAGAAACAATCATCTCCACATCTGTGAGTCAATGCAATGCCCTGTGACCCTGAAATACAGTCCCAGCACGTCTTCCTAAAATCTGTGGAGTGAAGAACAAATTAAAACACACTGTCGGCTCTCAGGGACTGGAACTTAAACCTGCAAGCAAGCTCTATTAAGTCCAGTAATAGACACCAGTCATCCTCAGCCACACAATGGAAGCAAAACGGGATGAATAGCACACCATCAGCTCCAGCACTCCAGCAGTAATAAGCATCACGCTGGGCTCACTGCACTGACTAATCCATAATTTATTTGGCTTCATAAATATCAAAACACACCACAGCTGTTAGTACTTCAGTGCAAAACCCACAAATATTGCTTCAATTATTCAGGAGCTCGTCACAGGAGCCAGTCAACTGCTTCGAAGGTGTAATTTTAGAAGGGATCAATTACTTGGGAGTTTCAGCAGCACAGTTGCTGGCCGGGCCCTTGGGGTAGCTGGCACAGGGAGTGCCGGGAGCACTAACAATGAGAAGAAAAATTGCTTCTCCCCCAAAAGTAGCCTAAAGCCTTGAGCCCCACACAGGGGGGATGCAGGCAGCTCAGTGGCAGTGCTCAGAGGAGCTATGGGTGGTCCCCTGCAACCCTTGGAGGGGTCTTCGCTTCAGCATCTCACTGAGGGACTGCCAAAATGATCATTAAATCAACAATCCCAAAAGTTTGCTGTGAGGGACACTTGCACTCCTAAATTTTCCCTCATGCAGGACACAAGACAAAAACAAAGAAGCCCAGCAGGTCAGGTCACCTCTCCAGCAAGGAAGCATCATTTGAAGCCATCCTGGGCTTTTCCTCCTGAAGACACCTCCCTCTCCCAATGGCATTTGGGTGTTGAACACAAGATCAGAGACTGGCCAGCTGCTTGGTGGGTTGAGGTCAGGGTTACAACTACCAGATGGCACAATGGCTAATGCATGGGCACCAGGTCCCATGAACATCATCCCTACCTGTCCTCACACTGCAGATCCCCAACTTCCACTGGGGTTCATACATCACAACCCCTCTGTTTAGAGCCAGGTTTCCAGGTTGGACTGATTCAATCACAATGAGTGTGTGCTAGTTCTGTTTTACAGACCAATATGTTTTTCTGCTGAAAAAGATCAGCTTAAATTCTCACTTGTGCCATCCTCCTACAAAGAACTGGGAACAGGAAAATAAGATGCTTGAAGGAGCATATACATCTCGCCTTACCTGTAACAAGGTATATACCCAATGGTCATGTGCCATCAGAAAAGGAGAACCTCAAAGATAATTAGTTATTTGCAAGCTTCAGGAAAACAGGCATCCAGCAGGAGACAATGATGAGATTCTCTATGGAGAGGGAAGATTGAGCTGAACTGTACACAACACCAAAGAAACCACATGGAAAACCTTGATGGCAAAACACAAGGCAAAGGAAAGCAAGTCTTGCTCATTGGGCTCTGTGGGGACTTTTCTTCAGTGTGAGGTGCAGCGTGTGAACCCCAGGTACAGGGCAGCCTTACCTGGCCCTGTGCCCATGAGAGAAGGGTCAGGAGAAAGCATGGAGCACGCTGAGGAGCGTGTCCAAGAGGTGGAAAGGGACCTTTGGAAATGAGAGGAGGGGAGTAATATCTCAAATGAGTGGGGGCTCCAGAGGCAAGGGCAGAAATCAAGCTTCAAAGTGTTGAGATAGATAAAAATCTAGGAAACATTTGACACAGGACACAGGACTGGTCCCTGTCACTGAAATGTCACAGGAAAATTTTACTCCTGGTGCAGAGGAACATCTGGTGCTGTTGAAATACATTTCTAGGGCTGCTCTGGATACATGCATGTATAGCTCCTTCATATCAGACTGTGCTTTGTGGCAGGGAGCACTTGTGGGAAACATCCACAAACCACTGCCCAGCTGGTGGTGTAGGCAAAAAAAGAGGCACAGTCTCAAGGGAAGTCACACTAACAGGGATTATTGCCATCATTATCATGCAATGATGTAAAAAACCCCTCCCTCCTCATTATCATCTCTCCCCTCCAAAAGTAGCCCCAAAGATTGTCTCAATGTAGAGACACAGCCTGACTTAGTGTGTCCAAAGTGTCCTTGTGCTCTGAGACAGTCCTTCCACCATCCAGATGCACCACCACAGCACTGTCACCATGTGCCCAATGTACAGAACCATGGAAGGATCCAGCTTCACAGGAAGCATCACTGGGAGCAAAAGAGGAGGCAAATTTCTCTATTCAGAGGGTCTAGAGAAGAGTGATATGGCTGCTCAACTCTGGGAAATCCTGAATGTAGATCTTGAGTCATTTACAAGCATATCTGTGGACAGACATCTCAGTGCAACTGGCCCCTTGGCTTCTCTGTGAGCAGTGGAGATCTAGTACCTCTTCAGACCAGATACCTCACTTTCCTTTCTGGGGCAGCCAAGGTGTGGGGGGAAAGGGAAGTCCTAGGGACCAGCAACCATCATGGCCATCATAGAGCAGCATAGAGCCTGGGTGCAGGTGTGGGTCTGAGGTCCTCACATCATTTATGAAACAAAACAGAGAATTTTGTCTGGAATAGATACTAGTGTGCCCCAGGAAAGGGATTTAGACTGGCCAATGCCGGCAGTATCTTTTGTCAAGCAGGCAGGACAAAGTTAGATAAAACACAAGTGTGACCAGACCTTCAGCAAATCTAATTCGAGGATCTGAAGCCAAACTTTATAAATTAAACTCAAATTTTTTCATGTTCAGACACTAGAGACCCACTAGCCCAGCTTGGCTCACTCCTTTGCTCCTGAACTTCCGAACTAGGAAGCTGCTTTCTTGCATCTCCAAAGTCTGTAGGAGGTTTTCTGACTTTTAATGGGAGCAGAGCAAACTCCTGGTGTTTCCACGTGGCCAGAGCTGTCAAAAGGTGTCCTAGGTCTCCAAAGTCCAGCTCTTTTTTTAAGTAGATGACAACTTCCTCATCCCATGACTTTTTCAAAACAAGCAAAAAACAAAACCAGAAGAAACCCTTTGCATGTTATATTTCTATTACAGGGTTTGCTGAAGCAAAGTGGGCCTGTTCTCTGCAGTAAAGGAAAGAGCAGCGTGGCAGGGAACAGCACCCTCTGCCAGGCAGGTCTCCTGCAAGCAAACAGCATGAAATTTTCATGCAAATGTCCCACCAGGGCCTCTTGAATAAGCTCCAGATTTCTCTGCCCTTAATGAATAAATCACTCAGCCTCGTTAGTGGAGTCTCTGGCAGCAAGCATCACCTTTGCTGCTGAGTTGACCAAAGAATTGATGTGACCAGAGATTAATGTTGCTCTTAAACTTGTGCTGAAGAAGACATGAAAAATGTGTTAGCTCATAATCTCACATGCAGGCAGGATAATTGAGATATACGTGCTGCTCAGCCACCAACTTCAGAAAGAATTTTTTTTGCCTTTAGGAGCCTAACAAAGCGTTTCCAAAGCAGTGAAGCTCTTTAATGTATTTTTTTTTTTTGCTAGATATAAGTGTTTCTCAAGTCTTTTGGGAACTGGCATTTTCTTCTAGGATGGCACATGCATCTCCGGGGGACAGGGCTTTTGCACAGCATCAAAAAGGGGTTCTGAAAAGGGCCTCTTGATATAGCCCTGATGAATCTAACACCACAGAGCTGTGTGCTTTGTGTTTGCACAGCCTGGGGAGCAGCCAGATCAGCCCCACACATCCCCAAAGCAACAATATTGCAGGTCCTCCCCCTGCTCCTTGAAACCAGGTGAAAACAGTTTGCCCTGCTTTGTGTCCCATCTGCCCTTAGTCTGGTTGGCCTGGACCCAAGCACACAGCCACCACCAGCAGCTGCTGGAGCTGATGCCCACTGCCTGGTGAGCTGCAGGAGAGGTATCTCCGTGCCCTCTGCACAGATGTATCCTGGGGTTTTGTACAAGGCCAGTAGCTCAAGCATCTCCCATAACACACATCCCACAGCTGTTGCGCAGCCTGGTCCTGCAGGAGCCTTTCTGAGGCAGGGCTGTGTTTCGTGAAGCTCCACAAACAGGGCCAGTGATGTTGCACATGAGCAAGAGCACATCGTTGAAAGAGAGATTGTCACATCCACTCTGATGTCTGTTAGTGGTTCCTGAGAGGCACAGCTCTCCTCCTACACCGTCTAGCTCTCCCTTCAGGTCTGCCTTCACCCTCCTTTCTCATGAATAGAATAAAAGAAAGAAAAGAAAAGGTAAATTTTCTGGAGCTGACTCACATTTCAGAGTGGCTAAGGGTCTCATTTTATTAATCAGACACTTTGGATGTGGCAGCAGGATGTCCAGCTCTGAATCCAGCCTTGGCTCTGCACATACCAAGTGGGCTCAATCCTTGCATGGAGCTTGTATGGAAAGGGAGGAGCAACATCAATAGTGCTGGTTCAAGAGCAAAGTTCTCATGTTCCTGAATGTGAACAAGCCTAGTCCTCCTGAAGAGGGGGAGGATATTTAGTGTGTGCAAGCAGTCATCCAGTGCATGTCCATGCAGCAGAAAAGTGCCAGAGTTGAAGCTAAAGGCTTCTTGTGCAACCTCCCTTCCCCATAACACCCTGGTGAATTGGCAGGTCAGAACTCCAGCATTTGTTTTACACTGGACACTGACCTGCTTTAAGACATAGGTATTGCCTGGGAAATCCTTGCTGGGATTTCAAATCCTCCAAATGCAGCTCTCTGTCAGTCAGAAACCAGCTTCAAATTTTCTTGTATTTGTACACAAGTGTTGCTCTTTCTCCAAGTTCAAATCATATCCTGGCATGGACATTGCTCATCTGCTGAGCGCTCCCAGGCTCCAGGGTTTATGGGCTGGCTTCCATATACCCAAGTTACAAAGCAGAGTGTTGTTGTATTTGTGCTGTAACTTATTTAACTTGTAAGTAATAATGTTCTTGAAAGAGAGGTGGAAAACATGGAAAAACAAACCCACCTGCCATGTGTCTCCCCAGGACTGACAACTTGCTCACGCTTTAAGTACATTTGTTGGCACCTGCCACATTCAGTCTCTACCACACACTTCAGACCTCACAACTTTCAGCCAGGGATTCCCAGCACCTTCTGTGCTGCAAAAGCTTGGTAAATCCAATGCATATACACTGTGTCTAACTGCCATCAAGGAAAACATAAATATGGAAAGCCTACTACAAGAAATGTAGGCAAGCAATTCCCAGGCTTTCAGTCAGTATATGGACATATGGAGGTTGTCTGCTTTTAAACTTCATAACTTTCTCACTCTCCAGAGTACTGTAAACAGCCACTTTTCTATGTACGCCTCTGACAGCTTTAACTTCAATAGTATATAGAGGGAAAGAGGCAAACACCTCTTCTGTGACTGCTGGATCATATTTGTTTAACAGTTCAGTTGATCTGGGTTATCTTGGGAGGTGTCTCTGCTGCTGGGATAAGCTGTATTCAGCACTTCCAGTCCCACGGGCCTAACTGCCATTTGCGTTGCTAGCACTGTTTCCCAACATAAATGTTTTCTTTAAGATAGGAACATTTGGAGTAATGAAAAAAAAGTTGCAGAATCACAGAACTGCCTAGATTGGAAAACATCTTTAAGATCATCGAGTCCAATCAATAACCTAACACTGACAAGTCCTTGACTAAACCATATCCCTAAATAAATCAAACAGATTCAGGCACCATTCCTGCTTTTGGAAAAGCACCAGGCTACACTAACTTACTTAGATCCACACTAACTTACTGTATCACGTCATGGTGCAGAAGCTCATGATTCAGACTCTGAAACAAGTTGAGTCATACGAGTACAAAGTCTTTCAAATTACTAATGGAGCCCTCAGGAGCTGCTTGAAGAGGAATTTTGGGCATTTAGCTGGATATTGAGTGGCAAAGTAATGAGAGACTTCAGTTCTGCCTGCTCTCATGTTGTTTCACCTCTGGAATTGCTCCTTCTGGGACCTTTCTGCTCCTTCAGCCCTGAGCAGCTTCTGCCCACATTCCTACAGATGGTATACCTCAAAAATGTTGCGCAGGGAGGTCTGGCCCTTCCAGGAGCCAAAGGGATGCTGAAGTTGTCTCCTACTTGGTGAGCCCAAACTTTCTCCCCTCTGCTGCTCCACCAGACTGCAGAAGTGGAATATGGAGATGTGGCCTATGAGGTCTTGAGAATATCTCCACAGGGAGAGAAACCACAGCAAATGCAGCTCAGTTTGAAGTGGGAGCTGGTGCTCTGACTTCAGGTCATTGTCCAATCCAAGCAAAACATCTTGGTTTCTATGAGGAAAATTGCATGAGATGTTCATCCAGAAGCTAAAGAACATTTTACAGCTGGAAATCACGATTGTGTGAGACAGATAATTAGGCAATTAGAACTAACTGTTTTAAATTAAGGTTTAAAATGACACTATGTGTAGAAATAAGGGTGAAGAAGAAGCAGACAGGAAAATACTTGCAGGTTTTTTCCTCTGGAAGTTTTTCAAAGGGCATTAATGCAGGAGCAAGAAGCTTGAGAAAAGGGAGAGAGGAGACAGATGAGACACTGAGCTGTGGGCTCTAAGCTGTCTTGGGCAAGGCATACAAAAATTCATAGTTGTCCTTGTGAGTTTAAGGTGGGATTTCCTAGGTGGTTGATTTTGCTCATCAAAATCATCAATCAAAAACCTACAGAGAACACCAGTTACACATTATTTGGGCTTTGGGGCCATTAAGGGACTTTTTGCAGCCTTACATTTTGATAGCATGGTAAGGCAGAGCCACTGTTGAGAGCACAGTCCTGCCTCTGGGCATCTCCCCAGGGAGCCATGTTTCCTGTCAGACTGCAACAGCCTGTTGTTCTTCTGGAGGGTAAAATTTGCTCTGTCTACTCGGGGTTTTTGAGTTTCTCTTGTCTCATACATGACTGACCAAAATGCACCTTTATCAGAATTGGATAAAACCGATCACAGAGTCATTTGTGGCCTTCGCATTTTCCAGGCTGTTAATTTGCTCGCTTCCACAGAAGCTTCAAGGTGAACCTTGACTTGGAATAAATCTCAGTCTGCCACATCAGGACAGTAGCAGGCTGCAGAAGCTCAGTCTTCTCTTTGCAGCATCACAAGGGCTTAATATTATAGTTGCAAATGGCATGGGACGTGTTTCACATGTTCCCCAAGACCCCCCTTTGATAAGAACCAGTGTGGTAACTGGAGCCAATGAGGATTATGGTTTCCAAAGCACATTCCTGATCAGGACTAAATGATGAACGAAGTCTCCAGCCCTCTGAACCACTTCCAGCTTTGCATGGCCATACTGGCTGCCCATGCCCTGCATTTCTTTATCACACAAACACTCAGTGTCAGCATTTCCTTGCTCACACAAGCATTGTTGCTGCAGCTGTGGCTTCATGCAGTGGTGTTCCTGGGGCACAGCCCTGGTTGTACCTGGCTCTGACCTCCACGTGTGGGTGGATGTGGCTACAGCTGGATAGAGTGGCATGCTTGTGGAGATCTCAGGGACGTCTCCCTGGAAATGGCAAGAAACAAGTCCTCCTTCCCTTATGAAGGAATCAATGTCTTGGGTGCATCAACCAAGAGAAGGTACATTTGCAGGGCTAAAAAATTCATGAAGCTTAACACAGCAAACACCACACAGCCAACTCTTCTATGGCTCTGCCAGTCAGCCTGCCAAGAGTCACTCTGCTTCTCATCACAAGGACCAGATCTGATACCAGTATGAAGAAGGGACTGTGGCTCTCCAGACTGGGATTTTGAGAGGTGCTCAAAGATTGCCCCAGCTCTCCGGTTGGGGACTGGATTTCTCTGACTTGATTATCTGGAAAACCACTTCCGGAAATGTGGAGCAAAAGGTTGGTTTTGGTTTTTTGGGCTGGGATTCAGGTAACTGGGTGCAGCTTATGCTCTGCTCCCAAATTTCTGTGGATCACTGGCCACTTTCTGGCTTGGCCAAGCACTGGTCCTCACAGATGTGGAAAGTGGTACTGATTCTGCTTGTTAAAGTGGTAAAACCACATTGGCACAGGCAGACATTCTTTTCCTCTTGTACAGTACAGGAAGGCTCAAATTGCTGACACTGGTGCTCCAGGCTTTTTTCAGCATTTATCTCTGCCTTGCACATTGGGCTCTCCAACCTCCCATCACCCAGTGAAGAAGACCAGGCACCCTTCCAGCTATCTCGTCCTGCACCACATCTCCACTTGTGCCTGCTAAGGCTCCCCTAACCCTTTGTCTGCCCCTGCCTCTCACCTCTCCCCTGTTGCCTTGGCTTGCTAAGCCAGCCTTCCCCAGCTCTTTGCACCATTCTTGATGGAAAGTGAAAAAGCATCTTCTAAGTGCTTCAAGCTTTTCTGCTTTTCACTGCCTCTATTGGGTTTTGCCCTGGAAGAATCCCTGATATTTGGGAAGGGGCTGGATGCAGCCTTTGTGTCACTGCAGCACATCCTCACTGATGGGACTGCAGTGCAAGGTGCCACAGTGCTCATCTCTCCCACCACCACACCAGCCTTAGGGCTCAGCTGCAATAATCCCTTCTTAACCCAGCAGGCAGCTAGAAAACCATTAGGGAGATTCGTTTTCCACATTCTGTGTTTGCCAGCAGAGTGAAGGGGACAAACAGGGTGTCTCTTGCTCCCTGACCCCTTCCACGACTGCTGCTGTTTTGTTTTACCTTCATTCCCTTGCTTTTGTTTTATATTTTACCTTCACTCTCTTCCTTGATACCTTCTGGTGAGTGCTTGCCAGCTTTTCAGGGACACAGCATCTTCTAAGTGAATCTGTCCACCCCTTTCTCCCCCTCACACGATCCTGCCCAAATCCCACCCTACAGCATCAGACACTTTCCCCATTCAATATATTATTATGTTATTGCTATATATAAGTGCCAGCCATGTCTAAGTTTCCTATGGTATTCCTTGCCACAACCAGATTTTACAAAGAGGTTACACTTTCTCAGGTGCCCACTGACATACTTCTTTATGTGGTTGAGGTACTTGTGCTGCAAACACTTTGAAAACTAACTTTATTCAAATTAAATGTGTAATGGCATTTAAAAAAAAAAAAAAAAAAAAGTGGATGGAATTGTGACCTTATTGAAACAAATGGGAGCTTTGTCACTGACATCAGTCAAGCCAGGGTTCCACCCGGAATTTGAGTAAAGGAGCTCAGACAAGACAATAATAGAAACAAGCCAGCTGTGAAAACTGGATCTGCAATCTCAGCTTGAACTTCCCCCACCCTGCAAAGATTAGAGCGTGGCTCTGCCTCTAATCACTGTAAGAATAGCGGTCTTATTGTCTACATCTTCTGCAATTCCATTACCAGATGAAGGATGCTTCTGATACATACAAAAGGAAAAAAAAACCAAAACCCACATGTATTATCCTGCCTTATGCACTTATGAAATGAGAAGGTTATTACAGCAGAGAGGAATTAAACTACAACGCTGATGCTCTGTCTCACTGAGGGTTTACAGAGTGGTAATTAAGGGAAGCACTTTCTGCATAAGAGAGCTCTTCTGCTGCAGAGGAAGAAAAAACATTTCTGCTCATTTTAATCAGGCGTTGATGGATGGCGTTAATCAGTTACGATAACGTGTCAGCGTCTCCCTCATGCTACAGCTCTGCAGATCTCCTATAGCTGCTGGATAACCCCAGCACACTCACCTTCATCCTGGACCACAGCCCACGTCACTGGGGAAACACACAGTGGTTTCAGCAGGCACTGGATGCAGCCCTTTTCAGATCTATTAGGACGGGGAAACACCAGCCCTGCTGTTTATTTATTTAAACATTTCCAGCATGGCTTTGAAACCCTTGACATTTTGCAAACAGTAAACCCTGATGTCTCTGTGCACACACAAATGAAGGCAAACCCCTTTCCCCAAGATGAGGTTGCTCCTACCCATGGGCAAATGGGTCATTGGGGCAAATTTCAAAGCAAGTCACACAAACTGGACACATATCTGCAGCAGGAATGGACTTGAAGGACTTCATATGGTGAGTGCTTCTTTCCCAGATGGTCCTTGTCCACTTCCACAAGCAGCCTGGCTTCAGGAGGCTGCAGAGAGGACATCAGGAGCCCTGCAGTGCTTCAAAGGTCTCTTTGCACCCACATGCACCACACCACTGGGAAAATTCATCTGTGGCAGGCTGGTGACTCCTCGTGTCTCCATGTTACAGGCAGGGAAGCAGAGCACGAAAGGATAAAGTGCTCTGCACTATGTTTAAAGCCAGGAATACCAGTTGCACTAAGTGAAGTGACATGGGACATCTGGGATTGAGTGGGGCTACTCACTATGCAACAGCAGGGCCACACTGAAAAACAGTCTCGAGTGCTACAGCCCATGGTGGGCATCAGAGCTCAACCCAAAACCTGCTGGAGGTCATTGAGTCCTTCAGAGGTTTCCATCTGCTATATCTTTTGAGGCTGCATGGAAAAAGAAGTGCAAAAGGCACATAACTGTGACTGATGGGAATGATCTCCACTCTGCTTGAGTGCAAACAGTAGAGAACATGCAGACTGGGGGGCCTGAAACCCAGATGCCTAATCCTGCTCCTCATCTGTTTATCCACAGTGCTATCTTTGCAGGGTTTGAGCCAAAGAAAGCTGTGAAGATGTGCAGACAGTGAGAGAAAGCTGAGCTTCCTTCTTCAGAAAATGCTTCTTTTGCAGCATGTGCTTCTGGACTTCAGCAAATGTTGAAAACATTTGCTTGTTCTCCTGTGTGGTGAACCGACCACATGATTTTTCTGCCTTATTAAAACAGTGAGCAAAAAACTCGATTTCCCATAAATCTATTCTGCAAAATCCTCCAGGAAGCCGGAAGTGTAATAACACCAGCCATAAGTTTCGGAAAAGAAAACAAACTTTCTCTTTTCCGCCTCACTGCACAAAGGGAGCACATCGCTCCTGCCAAGTGCGGCCCTCCCCTCCCTCTGNAAATCATTAAAACTATCCCCAACAGAACTCATGGGTAGTAGCACTAATTCCTAGCACGTTAACTGAAAACCATAGAACTTTTTCACCTGGGTTCATCAACATACATCTGGGACTAAGACACTACCAAGAGTTGCTTTTTCTCTGACATTTTCATTACAGTGTGGAAAGCAAAGGACATTTTGTCTTAAGGATAGGTCTGAATGTGAAAAAAAAACAGATAATTCAAGAAGATTTTGTTAATTCTACCTGATACTAATCTAAAAATCTAAAAATCAAGTCTTGTAGGCATCCACCATACTAGTTTTATGAAGAAAATAACCACACAAATGGAAAGACGATGTAGTCATTCCTCTGTCATATATAAGGGAAAAAACAGTACAGAAATCCTAATTGCGCACTGCAATGGTCTGGTTTACTCATAGAAATTACAAAGGCAAAATTGCTTTCATCAGTACTAATATAAAGCTCCAAAATCTACACTTAAAATAAAGCGCTCAGGAAACTCTTCCAGGTGCTTTGTTCTGAAGAAGGCCATTATATCTGCACTAAATCAAGAGAGCTAATATGAGAAATGAAAAATGGAGATTCCTTTTTATAGCAAGCTATAAAATATAGTTCAGTCAGAGACAGGATCTGAAAAGTAATATTAAAGTGATGCTGTAAATCACTAAAAACACTTAAAAAAAAAAAAAACAACCTAAATTGTGCTTCAGCCTAGAAACAGTGAATGTAAAGGTTCTCTTCATAAAGTGTTCTTTCCAAGTTAGTTTTATGTAATTGAGATATAGAGAAAGAGTTTGCTTGGAATTTGAATGCAGTGAATAGCTATGATATAATGAGAAACAAGTATGATCTACCTCTCTAATTAATTTNCTGCTTGTCCAAAATCAGCAGAGGGCTTTCTCCAGTATCTGTCTCCTTGGGACACCACAGACAGCTTTCCTCTTATTTTCAAGGATGTCTTTGAAATGCAAGGAGAGAAAACAGTCCCTGGACATGCTTGAGCCGTGGGTCCAGCTGGGTGCCAGAGGCAAAGCATCAGGTATGGCACCGGTGGGGTGCAAACGCAAGTGCCCTGTGGTCCCTCTCAGCAGCCCTCATCCCGTAGGTGATGGAGATCAGCACCATGGCTGTGGGGGAGCAAAATTCAGGACAAAATGGTGCTTTTCTGAGTCAAAAAGAGCCTTCCAAGGAGATAGATGTTATTTTGAAGAGTGAGGCAGGAAAAGTCATGGGGGTCTTGCTTTAGTGTGCTGGTCATTGCCAAAGGCACCATCTAAAGGAAGAAAAAGGATGGTTGGAAAGCCCAGGCTGGCCAGCTCAGGCTCCAGTGGCAGCCAGGAGCAGCTCTGCATCACCCCTCAAGGCAAGGCAAGGCTTTTGGAAAGGACTGGGATTTTGGAAAGCATTAGACTTCTCACTGCTCCACCCTCAACCAACTCCAGCAGCAGGCAAGGAGAAGAATTAAGTGATTTGTTGAAGATGGACTCGAGGTGTCTAGGTTGTAGCCTGGTGCAGGTGCTGGCAGTGTGAGATGCTCCTGGCAGTGCTCATGGGGGGGAGGTGGCTTGTTTGGAGCAGTATCTGCCTGGCCCTGACTGCTGCTGGGTGGCAGGCCCATGCACCCTGCTCTGAAACAGGGTGCTAAGGAAGCTTAAATACTGCAATTGTATGTTTGGACATAAATAAAGGTAGACCAAACTGACAAAAGGAGAGAAGCATCGTGCCTGAATCAGGGCATGCCACATTGCAAAGCTCTTAATCATGTATTAAGGAAGTACATAAATTGTTGGGCAGCTTGTAGAGCAGTCCATATGCCTATTCCTGCAGATACAGTGTCCAGCTGTAAGTCCATGATGGCACTATGGCAATTTTGGAAGCAAGACCCTAGTACAGAGTCTTCCATGGCATTGCCATCCCACTGGATTGAGGGAGAGGTGGTGGATACAGGCATCATCTAATCTCTCTGAGTAGAATCAGGCAACTCCTACATGTGGTTACAGCCATGACCTCATCAGCATTGTGACTATCACTGGGACTGGAAAAGTGCAGATAAAGAGCAGAGTTGATGTCTAAAAGGGGATGGATTTGTAACTGTTTGGTTAGAGTTTCTAAGCAGAAGAAAAGCAGGGAGACACAAGGATAAGAGAAGAAGAAATAGTGGAAAAGATGCCAATGCTCATGCAGTTTGAATTTTGGTTGGTTCAGAGTTGGCTTTTATGGGTCAGCTGCTACTTACCGTGAAGGAAAAGAAAAAAATCACAAACCGCAGAGTTGTTTTGAGTTTTAACCAGCACTTGAGGAAACCATGGCTTGTACCTTTTTCACATTGACTTGTACAAGCCCATGTGGCCTGCAGATGGCTTCCCCCACTGGCCTCCCAAGCAGCAGACAGTGCAGGTCCTGCCTTTTCCCCCAGTCTGGGACAGAAGATCATCCAAAGGTCTTGGATAGAGAAGGCTGATGCTAAATACACCCATAAGGACTTTCCGTCCATCCCCTGTTGCATGACAATGGAGCCAGCATGCTGTCCCCAGCCTGCAGCTGCACAGCTAAAAGCAGTTTGTTGGAAGGTAACTGACCTATCAGTACCAAGTGATAAGGCTGTACATGTGTCCTTCCAAGGGACAGGGAAGGAAGAGGAACTCACATTTCCCAGGGTTTTAATAGTCTGCTGCAAAGTTGGTCCAACACAAGAGCTATAGAGACTACACCCTTGAAGCACAGGAACATCTGAGGACTGCCTTTGCTTTTATGTAAAGTGTAAACAAACAGACAAAAAACCCTTAAAAAAGCAGCAGCAAACAAGTCCAAGGTTACTGACCAATACAAGTGATTTCAAAGGCTGAATTTCTGACATAATTTTAAAAAATCAAGGTTGAATGTCTCTCAAAGTCATTGTTTAGATTACAGTCTTGCCCTGAAAGAGGATATATCTATCTCTCTGTGCCAGCAACGAAAAATGTTGCTATCCACATCTCATTGGAGGTGCTAGAAGAAAGTAAGCACTGCCTGTAAATAAGCTGCCTCAATAATTAATTGCCAGCACAGACAGCACAATACAAAAGCTCCAGAAATAAGTTATTGCAAATACAACTTCAAACTAATAGTGCATGAATAGCTTTTGAAAAAGCTTCCAAAAAGCAGACCCTGAGTTTCAGAGAGATGTAAAACACCACCAATCAACTTATCTCTGCTTTCTGAATGAGAGATCTCAGACTACTGCACTTCAGGTGAGGCAGCACATAGCCCAGAAATGAGCCCCCATCAGCAGCCTCTGGTTGGCAAAGGAAACAAAGAGGTTCAAAGTAAGTAGTGGAATGGTCATAGGGAGAAAAAGAGAAGAGAAGAGAAGAGAAGAGAAGAGAAGAGAAGAGAAGAGAAGAGAAGAGAAGAGAAGAGAAGAGAAGAGAAGAGAAGAGAAGAGAAGAGAAGAGAAGAACAGGAGAGAGGAAAAAAAGTGGTGAGTGGATGAGTGCATGGATGGATGGATGGATGGATGGATGGATGGATGAATGGATGGATGGATGGATGAATGGATGGATGCAGTGCCTGAACATGGTCAGTGAGAAATGCTATCATACAGAGAGAGCAGCCATATGTCAACCCCAAGCATCCTCTGCCCAGTGAAGTTTTGTCCAGCAGCAATGGGAAGAAGAGAAGGATGACGAAGGCAGGACATCTATAGCCCCTGTCAGGGAGCATAGACATTATCTGCACCCTCCCCTAGAAAGTGTAAAGTATGAGAAGACAATTTTAACAAGGCTGGGCTGCCGCACACTTGGTCTCACTCAGAGGAACATTTCAACAGTCTATCACCCAAACCATGCAAGCACAGATATACCCCAAGCTGTCAGGAGAGCAGACAGGCAAGGGCTCGGGACATACTTCGGCACAGACTATGCAAGGCAAGGCACTTGCATGGCTGCGTACACAGCTGTGTACACAGACATCTAAAAGCCATAATCTTTGAGAAGAGGTACAAGAGGGAAGAATATGAAGTGGTCAATGTGCTAAGCCTGTCAATGTTTAAAAGGTATTTGGACAATGCCCTTAACAATGTGCTTTAACTTTTGGTCAGCCCTGAATTGGTCAGGCAGTTGGACCAGAGGAACACTGTAGGTCCCTTCCAACTGAAATCCGATCTGTTCTATTCTATTCTATTCTATTCTATTCTATTCTATTCTATTCTATTCTATTCCATTCCATTCCATTCCATTCCATTCTATTCTATTCTATTCCATTCTATTCTATTCTATTCTATTCTATTCTATTCTATTCTGTTCTATTCTATTCTACATTATTCTATTCTATGATTTAGTGCAATTCAAAGCCCACTTTAAGATATCATTAGCAAGTAGGGGAGGGATGGCAGCAAAAGGAAGCAGGGAGGAGAAATTGTGAATAGAAAAGTAAGAAAAAAATACACATCCAAGTGAAATTTGTAATTGCTGTATAAATGAAAGGAGAGGTAATGATGCACATAAAACTAATGAAATTATCCTGCAGACTGACTGCTAGCTAATGAAATTGCTTACTTAGCATAGATTAACTGAGCTGCAACTGGCATTTCACTGCACTTGCATTAGCCAAAACTCTTCCCATCAGCAGTGAGAAAAATGCCACAGGGTAGAGCTTTATTTTACACCATATCCACCACGAAGTGCAGGCAGAATCAGAGGACAGCCAAGGCATGGGGTCAGCTGCACGTGAGGCTGCAGCTCAGCTCTGAGTGATCCCTGTGCAGGCATGGCAGCCACCAGCCCCAGCACAGTGCTGCAGGCACAAGCATCATCATGTGTAGCCCTCAGATAAAAGGCCACTCTCTAGCCATGACATCAGGGCAGAGGGCCATATTGATGAGTTTTCAGCGGCTGCAAATCAGGCATGCTCTGACTGTTAACTGAAGAAAATGTTCTTCTGAACTGACAACCCCGCTCATGAGAGCTGCAGCACAGAAGTCAAATCAAATTTCTTCTGGTTCACAAGTAACCAACCAGGACTATTCTGTGGCTGGAGGTTCATTATTTAGCAATTTTGTTGAGAGCAGTTAATCTGTATTAGGATACAGCTTTGGAGAGCATCCACAACTGTGTGCTAAAGCTCTAGGACAATAGATCAGCACACCTCTCTACGCACACACACCCCCACGCCCAGGGTGCTTTTCTTACCCTTAAAGTGTCATGGACTCCAGAGAAGAAGTCATGGTATTCAAGATTTTAAACAGTTGTAAATATGTTTTTTCTAGAAACACGAAGTCAGAGGCTGTCAACACCTGCAGAGCCCACAAAAGACCTCCTAGTACTTTGAACCAGGAACAGCAGGTGGATAGCAGCCAAACATGTTGGGAAGCCCAAAATTAGGTGGGATCTTGTTGGCCATCTTGTTTTAGATCCTGCTAGTGCAGGTCTGCTCTCTCATATCACTATGGTAAGGATAAAAGCAAATGTGCTGAGTGGAGCCACATCTGTCTTTTCACCTTTCTAAGGTGTATCATAATCTCTGTCATTCAGCATATCCACGGGCACAATAAAATAACACAAATCACAGCTTGACACCATTCAGATGGGCTGAAGGGCTTTCATAAGACCTCCAGAGAGCAAGCCCCCTAATGGCAATTACTGCTTTTTAGAAAAGGATTAGAGGTTAATGGTAGAAAAGTACCCACATAGGAGCTAATGGCTGCTGATATGGAAAACTCTTCCCCTTGGTTTGCTTCTGTTCAGTTTAAAGAAGCCTTTGGAAGCACGATGGTGTCACAATGCTGAAGTTCAGCTGTAGGTAAGCGCTGAATCACAGCAAACGTTACTTAAAAGTGAACCTCACTCTAGAGTTGAGAGATAGAGGGGATTAGTTTATTTTTTCTGAATTTTAGTCAGATAATATACACATTCCCTTATCAAATGATGTAAGTCTTAATCAATACTTAAAACTTTAAAGTATGGAATTTTTTTTTCTATCCTTTCCAGCTAAATTGCAAACAACCAGAAAACTTGACTGAAAAGCTCTCCATCATGCATTTTTGTCCCTCTAGATCAGGACACAAGGTAAAACATTCAGAAAAATTCAGCTGGGTCTGCAACTTCACGAAAAAGCTCAGGCACTCTGGAAATCCTTGTCCCACCACACATCTTCCCTGAAAAGAGTAGATATTTTGCAGGGACAGATCATCAGTGTTCAGCGGGTGTTCTCCAGAACAAACCTCAGAACACAGTTTCCCAGGCATGTTCTTACATCTGTCTGCATGCACTGCCTAAAAAAGTCCTTTTCTAATGCCAAAATGATCACTTCTGTGTTACCCAAGCATTGCTGAAGAATCACCCTGAATCTACCATGTTTTTCTGGGGGGTGAAACAATTCTCATCCATAAAAACCACAGAAGGCCTTTGGGACAGGAGCTGAAAGGCCATCAAACTGAAAGGCCCATGAGTCAAAGCTCTGCTCCAATGATTAGTTGAAGCATTGCGGGGCAAGAGAAATGGTCTCCACTTCCCATGGATCAATGTTCTTTCAATCCCGGCTCTTCAAGGTCAGTTGAAGTTTTCAAAATGTACTTGACAAAAGTTGTACAGCTTTAGCAAGCGGCCACTTCCCCGGGGCCCCAGCTCATCTGAATAGCGTGCCGTAACCTTCAGCCTGTCTTGATGTCTGATTCCCTGCTTGGATCCTATTATCATTACTCACTGGGGAGACCAGGTATGTTTGAAGGAAGCCAAGTCTTCCAGCTTGTCAGCTCTGAAATATGTTGCCTCAGGCTGCCCAAGTTCTTGTTATTCCTTATTCAGTATGTGGGCTAAGGCTACCCGCAGCTTTCACCCTCTTTGCTGTGCAGATGGATTTATCTTCCGACCACTGCCGTTTACAAAGAGAGGAGAGCTGTCTGCAACATCGGCACGTGCAGCCTTTAGTCTTCCGAAACACAACATTATTCAGAATTGCAGTGCCTCAAAGTGACAGAGGGAGTGTTGCCCAGTGAAACCTGGCAGTAAAGCCAGCTCCAAAACCCCAGTTTGTTTACTTTTCATATTCAGTCATCCCTTTGTCTGTCCCTTCCTATCTCTAAGAAAAGAAGATTGCTGTCAAATGAAAGCACCACCACCCATGCCCTCACCCCATGCCAGCATGTGTTTTCCTGATGGTGGGACATTAGCTCTGGGATTCTGCAGCCTTATGTCTGCATCTCTGCAGCAGACCACTCTGAGATGCACATTGCCTTGCACGAGCACCTGACACTGCAGCTCTTGGAACATATGCACACACTGCAGGATATCTCTGCGCGTGGACGTGTCAGGACTTTAGAGCACAGGCCAATACACAGCTAACAGCAGGGCTAGGAGGTGTGGGCAGGCTCTCCTAGATTATCTGCAGCACAGGGTAGATTTGCTGGCAACTTTCTCCAGAGTCATTGGCATTGGCCACCCCAGAATGGACAATGAGGGGGATGGATCCCAGCAGGGACTCCGCCTGATCTCCCACATCCAGGTAAACGCCTTAACCACAGCCAGGCACCACACTGGAGGGAGATGTGGGTAGTGTCACCATCTCCAGCCACAGTATGGACTCAAGGAGAAGCAGCGCTTGGCCACCTGAGGTCCAGGCTTCCCTGCCTGGACCCTGCTTACCACATGGCCCAGGCTTCCCCAGGCTGCCTCTGCAGGAGTGGGGTGAAATCAGTTCATGTTGTAATTTGGGTGAACCCTCAAGCTGAAGTGAGAGTTTCCAACTGGTTGGCAAGAGACTCTCATGAACATCTGGGTGCTGAAAGCCGAGTCAGACCCAGGGAGGCACTGTGCTGCTGCAAGGATGGTCACATGAGTGGTGCACCAGGATGGGGCTACCTGCTGTAGAGGGGTAGAGGGGGGGGGGGACACCCCAGAGAGACATCTCTGAGGAGAGCAAGCAGGCCCACTGACCTGGTACAAAGATGTCACCAGCCTATGACACAGGACCACCAGGGCTGCTGGCTACCACCACAGCAGGGACTGCCAGGACATCACATCATTCCAGGTTGTAGGAGGAAAGCTGCATTTCCCTCCAAGGAAACAGAGCTCTTCCTTGCATCCCTCGCCTGGGAAGCGTTTCTTTTATAAAGAAGTCTTAGGAAAACAAAAAACCTTTTATGTTCAATGGCTGTTTCCCTTGCAGTTGCTTTAATACCACCTCCAAGCCTTTCCCCGGGTTTGCTGCAGCTCACACATCGCTCCATCTAGTGGAAGTCTGCAGCAAAGTCCCACCTTCGGGAGCACAAGGGCTCCTGCAAGACCAGAGCTGTGAAACACGAGGTGTGTGACACAGAGAAGGCTCCAGGCCAGCCACTGTGCAGGCTTCACCTTGCTGCTGGGGCCAAAGGACACAGGTAGCCAGGTGCTGACCTTTTTTTTCAGCCACAACACCCACAGATGCTCTGGGTAGGTGGGAGGACGCTCATGAGAGCTAGTGAAGGCAAAGCAGGAATTAAGATCTAGTCATCTAGCTCTAAATGTCTTCACAAAGCCACTGAGCTCAAGGAGTGTGTGCTCCTGGTCCATTTTGGTGAGACAAACTGCAACCTATTCCTGGCTGGAGTTCAGGCAAGGATTTGAGTAGGAATTTCTCCAGCTTCCACAAGCGTGCTCCAGTGACCCAATCACTGCCCACACCTTCCCTCCCCTCCCATTTTGGGGGTGCACCTCCCTACTAAGTTTAGCCCTTAATTTTGATATTTCCTTTGATTTTTGTTTAAAATGCCTGAAAAACATGTAATTAGATCAGAAAGAAAATCTTTAAGCCCTGGGTAAATCCAAGTTATTTACACCTCCTTGGCTGCTCTGTAACTTCCCCCACCACACTACCAGCCGAACAAACAGGTTAAACACCGCTTCAGCCACAGAACCCCCCAAAAAATAACACAGAAGAGCTGGGAGAAATCACATGAGAAGGAAACCAGGATGTGGGATTACTCACATTTTTAGCTCAGCAAGGCTCATGCAGTTGTTCTTCACAGGTGCACGGGTTGCTGTCCTTGTCTGGCCTCCTCCCTTCCCCAGCCCTGATGGCTCCTGCTCAGCATGAGAGGAGAGAATGGTCCCAAAGATACCAAGCTACGAGTTGTGTGGAGACAGGCGCTTGCATCGAATGATAGCCTTAAATGTCCTCACTGAAAGACTAAACATTTACCACATATCTGTGAAGTTACGCATGAGAAAGTCCCTGGAAAGCAGGTGGAGTTTGTTCTGCTGCTCTAGAAACAGTTTCTCATGGAGTGAGCAGAAAGATGAGATCAACTTTTACTTGGCAAAGTACCATCACTCTAGTTTTAAATAGGAAAGGAGAAGTCAGACAAGTAGATCAAAGTCATGGATCCAATTCCATGTTGGTGTAGAATGGTTATGGTACGTTTGGTTCACAAACTCCCCTTCCCCACGTCCCAGGGCTGCTGGCTTATGGTCAGCAGAGCTGGATAAAGCTCAGGCTTAGCATAAAAGGTTTGAATTCACCAGCACAGCTCATGTGATGCCCAGCATCCTGGGGGGGATGTTGATGTCAGTGTTTGGAAAGAGGTTTCTAACCTCAGGGTGCTGTTGGCAGGGAAATATGTGAGGACAGAAGAAGTGACTCAGCCTGTCATCTCTGTCTGCACTCCGTAATTATAATATATGGCACTTTCCTCAAGGAGCTGCACACACATTAATGAAGTGAGTCTCACACCAGCCCTCCACAGGAAGCATCAGGAGCCCTGTGCGACCACTGGGAACACCTGCAGAGACACAGGCGGGCAAGAAGCCTCAGCTGAGGTCTGAGCAGAGGTTGTGCAGCAGGGATGGGGACAGGATCGGATCCCCTGGCTCCTGCTTCACAGTTGCGTTGTTGAAGGCAGTGGCTGTGCCAGCAGCTGTCAGAAGGCTGTCCAGCCTTCTGAAGGCTCAGCAGTTTGGTGGGATGCTCTTCCAGAACTTCTCTGAATGCCACTTAAGCAAATTTGTAACTGGAAACAGCATGAGTTGGTGGAGATATCAGCAGGATTGGGGGTTTTTTTCAGCCTTAGACATGTCCTGGGCTTTTGTGTTTCCTGATGGAGAAATGCCTCACATTGTGGAAGGCACAGTGACAAAGAGGACTTCAGGGTACTGGTGGATGAAAAGCTGGGCATGAGCAAACACTTGCAGCTCAGAGAGCCAATTGCATCCTGGGCTGCATCAAAAGTGCTGCCAGCAGGTTGAGAGAGGTGATTCTGCCTCTCTGCTCTGGTGAGACCTCACCTGGAGTACTGCATCCAGCTCTGGAACCGTCAACATAAGAAGGACATAGACCTGGTGGAGCAGGTCCAGAGGAGGGCCACAAAAATGATCAGAGGGCTAGAGCACCTTTCCTACGAGGACAGGCGGAAAGAGCTGAGGTTGTTCAGCCTGGAGAAGAGAAGGTTCCGAGGAGACTTTATAGTATCTGAAGGGGGCCTACAAGAGAGCTGGGGAGAGACTGTTTACAAGGGCATGTAGTGATAGGACGAGTGGTGATGGTTTTACACTAGAGTAGCTTTAGGTTAGACATTAGGAGCTATCAGGGTGGTGGAACACTGGAATGGGTTGCCCCGAAAGGTGGTGGAGAGCCCACTCCTGGAGACGTTCAAGGCCAGGCTTGACGGGGCTCTGAGCAACCTGATCTAGTTACAGACGTCCCTGCTGACTGCAGAGGGGTGGCACTAGATGACTTCCAACCCGATGCACCCCGTGATTCTCTGTCCGAGGTCCCCAGGGGCGAGGCACCACTTCTCACAGGGCGGTTGGGCAGAGGCGGCAGAACCACCCCTCCGCTCTCCCTCGGAGATTCCCTGGAGACAAACCCCCGGCAACCCCGCTTTGGCCGGGGTCCCGGAGGAGGCCGANACTGAGTTTTGGGTTGGGTTTTGGTTTTTTTTTCTAAACCCAGTCGTTCTTTCTGGGACCAGCCAGGCACGGCCAGAGCTCGGTGCTGCTCCGGTATTTTGGACCCAGGCCGTGAGAGCTGGGAGCAAGGAGGAGAGACGAGTTCCCACTACAGTATATCCCAGTCTAAAAGCTTCCCAGCAGTGAAATACTTTCTGCATGTTCACCTCTTCCTTTCTGTCTGACGTGGTGTTATGCCGTGAATCACAGAAGGTTGTGGGGTTGGAAGGGACCTCGAAAGATCATCAAGTCCAACCCCCCTGCCAGAGCGGGATTGCCTAGACCAGGTCACACAGGAATGTGTCCAGGTGGGTCTTGAATGTCTCCAGAGAAGGAGACTCCACAACCTGTCTGGGCAGCTTGTTCCAGTGCTCTGCCACCCTCACAGTGAAGAAGTTTTTCCTTATGTTTGTGTGGAACCTCCTATGTTCCAGCTTGCACCCATTACCCCTTGTCCTATCATTGGGTGTCCTGAGGGAATTAGCTGTACTGGACATTGAGCCTCGTCTGGGTCCATGGGTGACTGCGCATCAGTCAGATCACCAGACATTCTCCTGACACTCTCCCTTTACATTTTTATAAACATTAATGAGGTCACTCTCAGTGTCCTCCAAGCTAAAGAGACCCAGCACCCTCAGCCTTTCCTCCTAAGGGAGAAGGCTCCTCGCTGCAGTGTCCCCTTGCACCTTTGCAGAGGAGATTGATGGCCTTAGTTTAGCAGGCACCCAGAAAGACATTACCCTTTCCAGTCCAGACCCATAATAACTTTGAGACCTGCAGGTTACCCTTGGTGATGGCTCCAGGGATCTGGATCCAGGTATCAGCTCTATGTGCTGTGATTTTCTGCCCTTACTGCCCAGCATTGCCTTTTGAGACCCAAGGTCCAGACAAATTCCAGTACTTCCTATTTTTGTGGCTTTTTCAGTATCCTGTTATAAAAAAAAGAGAAAACTCATCTTAGACAAGGGAAGGGGCATAAAAGAAGGTAATTTTTGTTGCTGTTTGTCATCTAAGCTCCAACTGCAGGGGCTGCTAAGCAGAACTCCAGGTGTCTCCTCAGGTGGCATTTTCATAGAGGCAACCACAGCCCTTAACAACTGATGCAATGAGCACCTTTTGACTTTATTATTTCTTTTACTGTTTACCTTTCTTCTAGAGAAGCAAGTGTGAATTACATCTTGGAGACACTGTTCAACCCAGCTCCATTTGCAAATTCTGAAGTACATCCTTTCCTCTTGTGGGGAATCTCCTCCAGCAGCTGCTGAGCACTTCCCGGTCCATCTGAGAGAGCAATCCCACCCGTACTGCATTCGGGCTGCTGTGCTGTGTGTGTATACTTTAAGTACTAAACAAGCAATGACTCCAGTGAATAAAAAACAGTTCTGGGTGACTCTGAAAAATGAGGAATCCCTCATCTCTACCAACAGGAGGAGTAACAATTTCGCAGCCAATATTTTTTATTTTCCTTGTTAGGCTGAATGAGTACGATGATCTTTTAAATTTATTTACATAGAAAGATTAGCCAGGTGGGCCTGGATTCAGATAACCAGAAGTTTTGGGGAACCAAAACTGACTCTGACGCCCAAATAAAAGCAAACAACTACAGTGACCCAGGTGTTGCTGTGCCTCAGAAGTACAGGGTGGGGGATCACTTAGAGACTCCAGATGTGAAGTGATGCTCTTCAAAGATGCACATAAACAGACTGAATCCACAGCTTTCTGGAGACACAAGTGCCAGCTATTCCCACCCCCCTGGAAATATTCCCTCATTGTCAGTTCAAAGAAGTTCATTCTTGTGAACACTGATCTTGCTTGAGTAAGTCTTATTTATGGCATAAGCTACACATTACAAGTCCTTTTATATTAATTTTCTTCTCTCCCATTTTCATTTCACGGTTATATTCTGTTAGGAGACTCTGTCCTCATGGCTCTCGGCATCCTAACAGTTACAAAACTGCTTCTGGAAGCAGAACAGTTTAAAGTTACGTAAACATAGTTTAAGGAAACCTTAATGTGACCTGCAACACCTTCATAAAAGATTAAGTGCTATCTCCTAGGCACCGTAGCAGTACATTTGTACGGGTAAAATTACATATGAGTATGTTTTTAATGGTTTTATCCTAGCTGCATCGCACTAGTAAATTGTAGGTTACAAGCTGTGTGACAAGACATAATTAGGAGCACCATTTATTTTAATTAAGGTGTATTATTAGATATAGTATTCCAGATCCCCAGAGGTGCAGCAAGAGGTCCCTGAAGGAATGTATGCAAAACATCCTCTTGTGCAGGAAATCTGCTTCACATGCTGTGTCTCCCATGCAAAATGTACTCACAGAGGAAAAAAACTACCTCTTGTAAGTGCTTAGGAAATATTGCTGCGCTGGTGAACATGAGAAATAGAGTTTCAAGGGGATAATATTGCTGTAACTCAGGGACTGAATACATGGCAGAAGAATCTCAGCTCCTAACCTAATCCATATTGATGATGAACAAGTCTTGCTGCTTGGTGACTGGGGACGTCCCTTGCTGGCCACAGATGGTCTTGCCTCGGAGCTGGCATCAGGCTATGGCGAAGAGGCAATGCAGGGACAGGTGAGCCCTGCCCGGTAGCGTCAGCTCTGCCCATGTGAGGGACACGTGGACCTGGTGTAGCAGGTGAATGCTCCAGGGCAAAGCCACTCATGGCTGACCTGGCTACCAGGAGGTCTTTGTTCTGTCCCTCTGAATGCATGTTCCCTGTAAATTAACAGGAGAGTTTTCCAGTGTTTCTTTTCCAGGCTTGAAGGACACAGTTGTGTCTGCACATAGAATCATAGAATCATTTAGGTTGGAAAAGACCTCTAGGATCACAGTTCAACCTTCGCCCAACATCTCCCTAACCCCTAGACCATGTCTCGAAGTGCCACATCTACCTCTTTTTTTAATACCTCCAGGGATGGTGACTCCACCACTTCCCTGGGAAGCCTGTGCCAATGACTAATCACTCTTTCAGTAAAGAACTTCTTCCTGATATCCAATCTAAACCTCCCCTGGTGCAACTTGAGGCCATTTCCTCTTGTCCTGTCATTAGTTTCTTGGGAGAAGACACCAGCGCTAGCCTCACTACAGCCTCCTTTTA
>VZZY01008119.1:0-12626 GCA_013400335.1 Eurystomus gularis
ACCTAGAGCCATTCCTAAAATAATGTGTGACATAGAAAAGAGTAAAAGTTTTTATTTAAGCCCAGATAAGTGAGCTTGCTTTCTTTCTCTTCCCCTTTCGAAAGGATGAGCTGTTATACTTGTGTGTGTTTGAATAACCATGCCAGAGACTTTAAAACTCTGAGATGAGGGATATTCATGTGAAGATTCTTCACATCCAGAGGTAATCTTTGTTGGAAGTATCGTATCTTTAAACAGTACGAGTAAATGCAGGCAGTCCCAAATATGTGATGGAAGCAGTTACAGGGAGTTAGCAGGAGCTGCAAACCAGTTCATTCAAAGAATCAGTAGCCAAACCAATGGGTTAGTAAGCAGATGTTTATTATATTTGGAGGAAGAGGGGAAAGGGTATGTGAGAATACAGATATTAAAGACTTTTTCTATTCATGTTCATGTATTTAAAATATTTAATTCATAAATTAAAAATAAAATAAAATAAAATGTTGTTTGTTAGCCCAGACTATCTTTTAACTATAGAAAAACTCCATGTGCAAATTTCATGCTATCCATTATAACAAAATCAGTCCTACAAAGATCCTATATACTCTAAAAGCTGAGTTTTCAAAGTATCATGTTGTTCACTCAGAAGTACTCAGCAGTTTTGCCCTTAATCTCTCAAGCCTTCACTTTAGGGCATCTTGCACGGTGCAGAGGAAAAGCTACTAATTCACACATGCACATGTATAACTTTGAACCAATGCGTTAATTGAATAAAATGACTGTGGGGAGCTAGTATGCACCAAACTGATCCCTCATTGAATTAATTCTACTTCATAAATAAAATTTAGTCTTAAAAGAGGATAAAAACGACAAGTAAACCTAGATAATATCTTCAATTTAAACTCTCCTAATACCTAGCTGTTGTGTAAAACTCAAATAGTCATCGTCAGACATATTTCCTCCAAATATTCCCCTTGGAGAACATATTTAAAGGATAACTGTGATTGGCATGCGGTATCAACAGATGGATGTTGTTTTTCAAAAACAGTCCTTGCAAGTGCTGTGGGAAAGAGCTTGATGAAAACCGTACATCAACATATTATAATGAATTATATAAAAAAGTGGACTGTAGTGAAAAGGTCTATACTTGAAATATTTCAGTAAAAGGGAGAGTTTTCTATGTTTTCCTTTTTTCTCCCCTCTATTACTATATTTATATAATATTTTACTGTTGAGAATAAACATATGGAAGAATCTATGCACACATGCCCAGTCAAATAGAATAAATAAATAAAAACACAAAAAGTACATTTTTCCCTAGATACACTAGAAAAGTAGAAATGTATTATTATTTTTGTAGAATAAGTAATATTTTCAATTTAACTTTTCTGTCTCTGCAGCTCAGAATTAAACTCAGTTTCATCCATATATTCACAGTCCATCATGTTTTGATGCACAAAGAGTAGACAACGTCTGCGCAAGGTCCAGGTCTCTACTTTCTACAGTTCAAGAAAAGATCCTGATCAACTACTTAGATGCCTTCATCTGAGATATTCCCTGTCTTAAAAATCAGGTTCCTGTTGGCAGAAGGAGATGGCATTCAACATATCATAGAATAGTTTGCGTTGGAAAGGACCTTTAAAGGTCATCTAGTCCAACCTGCCTGCAATGAGCAAGGATATCTTCAACTAGATCAGTTTGCCCAAAGCTGCGCTCAACCTGACATTGAATGTTTCCAGAGATGGGGCATCTACAGCCTCTCTAGACACCTGTTCCAGTGTTTCACTACCCTCACTGGAAAAAAATTTCTTCCTCACATTAGCCTGACTCTACCCTCTTTTTGTTTAAAATCATTACACCTTGTCCTACCAACACTCTTACAGTGGAAGATAGATTCTATATTAAATATCGGGAACCTTACAAGTGGCCTTCTAACTCAACTGTCCTGTGTAATTCAATGGCTTCCTTCCTTCTCCAGACCCTCACGGCCAGACAGTGGGCATGAATCTGTCATAATCTGATGACAAGGTATTTCCGAGGTTGTGAAAAGCAGTAGCACACTCAACAACTGAGTGATGCATGCTAGGCTTATTGAAAGGTGACTTCCTATTAGTAGAATGTCATCAAAGGCATTCTCCCTTATATTTGGCGTGTTCTTTACACATCTGTCTGTGCCCGTGGGCTCTGTCCTGGTGGCCAGACGTAAAGAATGTGCTATGCAGGGTGTCAATGTCAGAGTCCACTTAGATATTTGGCAAAAGAGGCTTGATGTCTCTGAAGACTGACATAAAATCATGAAATGCTTCACACTGAAAAGGAAAATATCTGACTCCATTCAAAGCAGTGAGCTGACTGTTCCCAGCTATATGGTCTTGTTGGTTGTAGGGCTATTATACAACTTCATCTTTCTAAAATCTTGGTGCACCCATATTAACAGACTCCAAACTCTACACCGATCCCAGAAAGGAGTTTCTCCCAGCTTTTTTGTAGTGACGTTACGATTGAGCACTTACAGAGAATGTGTAAAACCTAAGTTTGATTTCTTTCTCTGCCTGCCTCAAACACATATACGTTTTCTCGATGATGAACTAAACATCAGGTTACATCCTGATCCTTTCTCGAGGATGGAAGGGAGATGGCCTTTAATCACTTTACCAAAGGAAGGACCCTGTAGGAAATGTCATGCGATCAGAAGGGTACAATTTATAAAGGAGCAACAAAGAACCACAATGCTCAGAGCACACTTTCCCTCTCTCATTCTGAAGAAGGGGAACATGAATTTGGTTTTGCTTCTGGTCAAGGAATTTTTAATTAAAAAAAAAATAGGAAAAGGAAGTATTTTACATTCTCAAAGAACTAATCAAGCTTTTAACTTTTTTCTAAGTGAACTTTGTCAAAAATGTTTACTTTCAAAGATTTCATTTTATTGTGAAGTTTCTGTACAGTTCAAGTCACAAACTTATTTGACTAAGTTACATTCTTCAAGTGAGTAGATATTTCTAGATATTTTTACTCTTATCTTATCCAAAGTGAAAAATGAAATAAAGATTAAATAAGGCATCATGATCCAATTGTCATTATTATTTTCCTAAACAAGGCAAATAAATAACCGTAGTATATGCAAGTATGGCCTGAACACCTGGGAAGGTGCCTTCACTTCTTCCACAGCCCAGAGAAGAGACAGAGGTAGCCTCCATTCTATATGCAAGGAGCAGGAGGACTTTTGTTACCACCAGACCATCCATGTGCAGAAGAGTTTGGAAAAATGCTTGGTTATGCCAATAACCAATTTATCCTATGGTATAAATCAGAAATCAAGTTGGTTTGGCTTTTTTGTTGTATTTATTTATTTTTATTCCCTGTTGAATTTAACTTACTTATTTAATTTCCAAGGATGTTCTTTTCATTTTAGAATTTTGTTTTAAAGGTGACAAAAACCGTGTAGCATAAAACATCAGGACCCAAATTTCTCACCTTGTGTCTCCTCTGTCAGTTATAGGATTGCATATAATTAGGAAAAAGAATTGAAATTCCTCCATTAACACAGTATTGGTGATTTAAAATCCGTTTTTGTCATCAGCAGTTTTATTTATCATCTTGGACTACAGCCCAGACACTCAAAGGTCTTTGAGTATGCAATGCCCATTGATTTCACAGCAAATAGTTGCTTTCAATAACAAACACTGAAATCCCTTTTGAAAAATGTGGACTTCATTCCTGCCAGAGCTGGGTCTCTGTAGGATAGCAAGAATCCAAAGCTCAACAAGCTTTGCTTCAGTTCTGCATGGTTTTGTTGTTTCAGAGCAATAACCTTTAGCTTTATCGCAGCTCCTTTAGGAAGTGTGTTCCAGACATACATTCTCGTGGCTGCCAATTGGCTTAAACTCTTCATTATTCTGCTGCCACAGAGTCAAAATGCAATTCATCCATTCCTAAAGAGTCCTATTTTTGACACAAACTCTTAGAGGTTTAGTTGGCTGAATCCACTTCCTTTTTCTTTTCTTCATATGCAGTGTGGTAAAACAGAGCATTTGGTCTAGTGAGCTGAGGAAATCAACTTAAGAACTTTCAGTGTTTGTGCAGATAAAGAGGATTTATTATTTTTAGCAAGAGTGGAAAACTCTGTCTGAGGGCAAACAACTGGTACTGAGGTGACCCTCAGGCACTGGCTTATGAAGAAGGAAGCGTGTTCTTTTAGCAGGGTAGATGTAGACTGGATTTCTGATAGTATGAATGACAGACTACAGTTTCTCTTCATCTCCTACACAGTCACTGAACGCTCCTCAAATAACTTACTAAAAATGTTGATCAATGTCTCTATAAACTAGTACATCCCACCCAACTTGTCATAGAAGGTCACACTTCTCACTCATAGCTGTACATAGATCATTAGGGCTTTGGTACCATCAGTATTGCTCAGACCTTTAATCTTCAGCGGTGGCACACAAGAGTGTTGACTCAGTCACTGTTAATTTTATTCAGTGCAAAGGTGTCATATAGTGTGTTGCTCACAGTCTGTAATTTCACATGCTGTGTCACTTCTGTTCATACTAGCTAGGAACTATTATTTCCATGGGAAATCACAGCAGCAAAAAACTGACATCTCCCTTGTTCTTGCTCTACTCTTCAGAGCATTATAATTTCCTGACAACATGGAGGATGACACACCATGACATTTTCCAAAAGCCACAGGGAAACAAGTTTTCATCAATCAATGATATTGCTCTCCTCTTTTTTTCTGACCCTATATATATTTCCTCACACACATACAAAGACCCTGAAATTTCCCAGAGTAGTGAATACAAACCATTATAATCCTGCATTCTTAAACGTGATTACAAAATTAGGTACTTCAGCTCAGATTGGACTCCAAGAATTACTTTAATACTTTTTTTTTGTATAGGGAATGGTAAGAAATATGGGCTCTGCCTCAGACATTTTACAGTCCAAGACCCTGACAAAGCAAAACTTCAGCTTGCTTTTGGGTGGTTGGTTTTTTTGTGGGTTTTTTGTTTGCTTTGGGTTTTTTGGTGGTGGTGGTGGTGTTGTTTGTTTGGTCTGGTTTGGTTCTCTGGTTGGTTTTTTTGGACCAGTTTGCATCCTCTTTTTCCCATTAACTCTAATTTTTACAGTTCCCTTCAATCCTCACAGTATTTCAATCTCTGCCCTTTAAGGCCCTCTTAATCTTTTGTTCATGCAGAGTAGCCTCATTTCTGTCTGCTTGTCAGTTCATTGGTGGATCTTGTGCTCCAGAGACTGGGCTCCCATCTGCATCTCTGGACCACACTTGTCTTGTTACTCTCCCCTCCAGTGTGTCCTAGCAGTCAATCTCTGCCTTGTTAGCCCTCTGAATCCAGACATCAGGTGTGCACTGTGTCTTTGTTCCTCCTGAAAGCTCCTTAACGAATTCTACATTAAACCCAAAACAAGCTACTGTCAAATGGCACAGAAAACCTTAATATTAATGGCCAGACCTTCAGCCAGGGTAACTCCGGTGACATCAATGAAGTTAAACTAATTGTCTCCACCTAATAACCTGTCCTGTTGTATCTTAAACAGAAAGGCAAGCTGTTTACCACATTTTGATGTCTTTCTCTCTTTCAAGACACTAGTGACTTAAAAACATGTGAAACACTTGTAGGCTTGTGACCATCCTCTACTCTTTCTGCATTATGTATTGTCAGCTCTGACCTTAAATTTACCTCAATAAGTGGAAGGTGCAAGGGAAGACATTTCAGTGACTACTCATGCTGGTTTTGGCTGGGATAGAGTTAATTTTTTTCATAGTGGTTAGTATGGGGCTATGTTTTAGATTTGTGGCTAAAACAGTGTTGCTAATACAGGGATGTTTTCATTATTGCTGAGCAGTACTTACACAGAGCAAAGGTCTTTTCTGCTCCTCACTCCACCCCACCAGTGAGTAGACTGGGCATGCACAAGAAGCTGGGAGGGGATACGACTGGGACAGCTGACTCCAAATATCTGGAATATCAAAGGGATATTCCAGACCATATGACATCATGCTCAACAGATAAAGCTGGGGAAGAAGAAGGAAAGGGGAGATGTTTGGAGTTATGACATTTGTCTTCCAAGTAACTGTTATGTGTGACGAAGCCCTGCTTTCCTGGAGATGGCTGAACACCTGCCTGCCGATGGGATATGGTGAATGAATCCCTTATTTTGCTTTGCTTGTGAGCACTGTTTTTGCTTCACCTATTAAACTGACCTTTTCTCAATCCATGATTCCTCTTACTTTTACTCTTCCAATTCTCTTCTCCATCCCACTGAGAGGGGAGTGAGTAAGCAGCTGCGTGGTGCTTAGTTTCTGGCTGGAATTAAACCATGGCACTGTTACACTTATGCCTCTCAATCAAGGGATGATGAGACTTAGACTTACTGGAAAGTTTGAACTAGTCCCACTATTATTACAGTTTCTATCATCCAAAAGATTTTGGAACTTACTGTCTACGCTGGTTAACCTTCAGAGACTGGTGCTGGGCCTTGGCAGAAATTTCCTGCTAAATATTTTCATTCCCTATTGAAGTGTTTCTAATTAGAAGTTTCAAAAAGTACAGCCTAAGCCAGAACAGGCTGAAATACCCTCTAAACACTCTTGCTTTCCTCATTGACTGGATAATTCAAACAGACAATGAAATGACTAGAGGTCATTTAAAGATGACCTAGAATATCAGTGCAGATTATACCTAATTTTTAGATGGTTAAACTTACTGGTCATGAAAATGACATCGTAAGTATTTTTATCCAAACTATTAATAGAAAGCTAGTTCAGAAGTTCATTCCTTAGATGGATTGATATCCTTCTTACACTTTATAGCCTGTTTTTTGTGGTTGGTTTTATTTCTAATTTTAATTTAAAAAAAATATTTATCAACACTTCAGACAATAAAGATGCACTCAGATTTTCACCCTGAATCCCTTCATAAAAATGGCTTTTAATTTCTTCCATAGCCTTTAGCTGGCATCCTGACATCTAGCCTTTTTTTAAATTGAGGCACTATAGCTTCACCAAAACCATTTTGTCACAATATGGTTTTGCATTTTGTCAGCAGTGAAGCTATCTGGTAACAACACTGGTCCATATTTAAGAAAACATGTGCCTATTTATAGAGTTACTAAAGGAAGGACTGGCAAGACTTTGGTGACAAGATGGAGAAGATAGCTTACTGATGGTGTAGGGGCCTGCACCCAGTATCTTCCTATCAGTAGATAAAATCATGGCCCATATGGCTCAATTAGCAGCATATTCCATCCCAGTTTGAGAAAGCAAAAGGCAAAGTCAGAACCATGACCTCCTCCTCTGTTGGTGAGATGAATATCCTCCTGCTTGTTTTGCTTGCAACCGCAGTCACCTACCTAACCAGAGATTCAGAAGCAGATTATATTCACATGCAGCCTTAGCTCAGCATTGTGTGCATAATTATATTGGCTGTATTCTGAAGCAGAAATCCCACATTTTCCCAAGTGGCATTACTCAATTATTAAGATGGATGAGGAACTAATTTTTCAGGTGAATTTATCACTCTCTTATTACAGTATAGTAGAGGAAGGTGGTTTGTAATGAGAGGATAGTTATGACATGAAGATGTCTTTCTCTTTAAGGAACTGACACTAAAATCTATGCATGAAAACCAATTGATGAGAAGGTGGCATGAGAGATTATGCCCAGACACTGCTTTCCCTCATGGACTCTTTCTCTTGATGTTTATTAACTTGCCTGTTATATTAATGACTTCTTGTGGTTCTCAGCTGTAAATCAAAGTTCTCCTTAATCACCACCTAAGAACACTCCAGAGAGTTTCCCTGATGGGAGATGACAAGCAGCAGTTTATCCAAAGTTGCAGATCACCCTTATGTACGTTTTGGCACCTGAGAGATTTGCAAGTAAGGAGCATACAAAGTAAAACTTAAAAGCTATCAATAAGAACCGGTAGTAAATCAGAATCACTTTGAAATCAGTATGGCTTTGTGGTAAGTTCAGTCAGACTATGATCAAAAAAACCCAAAAACCAGCCTAAAAACAAAGCAAGATGATGTGTTAGTGTTTGAAAACTCTGACATTTCCTGGATAATTTTAAGAAATAAATTCATTGTAATGTTTTTGAAGGTAAATGCTTTCGGTGATCACTGGTATGGCCTATAGATGTTTTTTTTACATAGAATTATGATAGACTAGTTTTCCTTGGACAAAATTATACCTGGAATCCCTTCTTGACTCTGTCTCTGGCTCCCTGGATAAATCCTTTAATTGTTCTGTGCCTCAACATCCCAGTTCATAAAGTGGGATAATCAATGGTGACTGCTTCAAGGTATATTTATTAAAAGCAACATGAAGAAACTAGGCTATACTGTTAAATTGATGGAGAAATCTGCTCAAAAAGTGGAGTTAGTTTTATGTTTAGTCATTTAAATGGAGAAACATATACCTAGTTAACTAATATCAAGCTTTTAGTTGGCTCTTTCTCACTGACTGTTGTTGTTGATTAAAAGAAATTTTACACTTTGTCCTTTATAAAAAGCAGAATAACTATCTAATCATGATACTCATTCAGGAAGGCCGACTTCCATTCTCAGTTCACCCATAGAAATGGGTGAGATATTTAAATTGCACTTTGCTTAAAATTTCTACCATCCAAATACAGATGACTGTTCCCAGACAACCAATGGTCAGTGTAACCCCAGGTTGCTTGGGTTCATTAAAAACCTCATCACCAGTGCATGTAGAATATCAGTCTTCTGTGTCAGCTTGTTCTCGGTTTCAGCATTGCATGGCTGAAAGATAATAATATCATTAAAAATAAAGTAGAACTGGCCTCTGAAAACAAGATAAACTTTCTCTGTTTTCAGAGGTGAATTCTGTGAATGGAGATCCACATAGCTCCTAAGCAAACAAAGCCTGTGTTTATTTAGAACTTTTAGTCCATGTTTACCACAGGGATTTTGAATATTGGATAAACTTTATGTTTGTAACAAAAAGAAAGGTCGGTGTCTTTCACACTCCACATAATATCTATCGATGGAGTAGAAGGAATAGTTTATTACATTGGACAACTAAGAATAACGCAAAATGCATAATCCGTGCCCAGATATCTTAAAAGCCAAGTTTTCACACAGTTTTCAACCAGGTTCTGATTTTTCTTACAGCTAATCCCACATATATGCATGCATGGACCCGTATCTGTTTTCCTAATTGAGAACTACAAAGAAATACTGACTCAGTATTGGCAGGTGTGACTCAACCCCTGCAAACCTGGAAAACATGATCCTCTGTTTGTTCATTCTCAGTATGCCCTAGTTATTTTATATGCCTATTTTTGTAATCTTTAAGTAGGAAAAAAATAACCATGTTCAAAGCTTCCTAACTCCGTGGAAAAATGCCACTAGTGATTCAATCTCTACAGCTTAAGCTTATCTAGTGTTCCAGTGCATAAATCTGCTATCTTCATTGTACCGTGCAGTGCTTTATCCATGCAAATCTCTCTATCATCCCCCTCTCACAGCTAAGTAGTTGCTGCATCCAAAGCCAATATAAATATGAACAATTGCAGCGTGCTTAGGTCTGTCATGTCTCCCTAAATACTCCCTTTTAGAACCATTTTCTAAACAGTTAGCAAAGCTCTGTGGACACCTTGATAACAAATTGCTACCTCATTCCATTGTTTTAGGGAAATTTGCTTGATCTCTGCAGCTGCAAGGGCATTATTAAGGAGGCCAAAGTCATGTTTTTGAGAGGGATGAGCTGATTTCCTGAAATGTGGGTGAGTTTGCATACACAACTACAGAGAAGAGTCCAGCAGAGTACTTGTGGTATAAAAGTGCTCTTATTCTGCATATCTTTTGGTTTTCTGGACAGCTTATGGCCAAGAAAATAAAAAGCTGTATTGACAATTGTACACCTCCATCTCCCAGCTGGCTAGCTGAAATTCCTTGTGTCCCACCTGGATCCTTCAGTCACATGTTTATAGCACCACCTTAAACTGTTGTTCATTTATTATGTGTTGAATCACAGAATCACAGACTGGTAGCGGTTAGAGGGGAGCTCTGGAGAACGTCTAGTCCAACCTAGCTAAAGCAGGTTCTCTTAGAGATGGTTGCCCAGGACCACATCCAGGTGGGTTTCGAATATCTCCAGAGATGGATACTGCACAACCTATCTGGCAGCCTGTTCTCTATCACCTTCACAGTAAAGAAGTTTCTCCTTATTTTCAGATGGCAATGCCTGTGTTCCAGTTTGTGCCCCTTGTCCCTTGTCATCTCACTAGGCATCACTGAAAAGAGACTTGCCTCATCCTCTTGACCCCATTGCTTAAGATATTTATAAACACTGCTGAGACCCCCTTTCAGTCTTATCTTCTCCAGACTAAACAGAACCAGGCCTCAGCCTTTCCTCATAAGAGACACTCCATGCCTCTAATCACTTTTCTAGCTCTCTGCTGGACTCCACCAGTAGTCCCCGGTTTCTCTTGAACTGCCGAGCTGAGAACTGGACTCTAGAGTTTGCCTCACTGGGGCAGAGTTGAGGGGGCGGAGAACTTCCCTCAACCTGACGGTTATACTCTTCTTAATGTACCTCAGGATACCATTGGCCTTCTTGGCCACAAGGGCACATTGCTAGCTCATGGTTAACTTGTTGCCTGCCAGGATGCCCAGGTCCTTTTCCAGGGAGCTGCTTTTCCTTCTGGTCAAGCCCTAACCTGTACTGGTGCATGGACTTATTCCTCACCAGGTGCAGGACTCTACACTTGCCCTTGTTGATCTTCATTAGGTTCCCATCTGTCCAACTCTCCAGCCTGTCCAGGTCTTGCTGGATGGCAGCATAGCCACCAGGTCTCAAGAAAAACAGAAAGAAAGAAATTCATCTCAATAAAACCAACAAGCTTGATGGCTACACCTCTGGTAGCACTTTAATCCAATTAATTCATTATGGAAATAGTCTTTTACATACACTGGCTTTGGACATCAGTACCAGTGCTGGTAATATTAGTGCATCAAACAGTGCCAAGGAGTGTTTCTAGGTACAGAAATATAACTGTTCATACTATTAAAATGCATCCTGTGACAGTGTTGAACTCTGCCAGCTAGCAGTTTCCCCAAAACTCTTGGGCGTCATTTGGGAATAATGACAGGCCAGGAATTATTCCCTGAATACAATTTGCATGTGGCCATGTGGTTTTAGGGACTAGTATAATTTATAGCATTAGTGGAAGACATTGCATGCCAACTGGCCTCAGAACCAGAGAACAGCCCTGGCAGATCTAGCATAGGAGCCCAGTCCTAGCCAGCATAGACTAGCAGAGCTGTACAAACACTGCAAGTTGTGTGACTCAATGCCAGCATCACTCTGTGCTGCAATTAGTAGGGTGGGAGAGAGGGGAAGAGCTACTGCTTTTCTTGTTGCCCTGTTTGCTGTTCAAACTGTGTTTGAATTTGATGAGGCACTGCTGGTACCTCACCTGCATACTTGCCTGTATCTTCTGGCCATATCATCTACTACAGTATTTCCTCCTCTTTATTCTGATAAAATTGTTTGGAACTTTGTTCCTCTTCATTTTCCTTTATTTTCTATGAGATGTGAGTCAATATGGAGGTAGTAAATAAGGATAAAAAGCCAGGGTATGGCTGTAACATCAAGTTCAGATAATGTAAATCCAAAGAAGCACCACCTACTTATGTCTGGGAAGCATATTCTTACTTATGCTATATCTAGTGGGCATTTTCTGTCTCTCTGTCATGTCTTGAAATATCACTTTCTTTTTAAAGTGTAAACTATTTTTTATGGTCCTTCTGGAGCTACCGAGCAGTACTTCAACCTAACCAGAAGAGAAGAAGCCTTGCCAACAATAATTAATCACCCCTGTAGAAGTTGTTTTCAGAATATGACACTGCCTTTGTTAATAGCATTTAGGAAAAATTGTCTGGAATTACTGTCACCATGTTAATTTTTGACAAATTACCCCAGAATCTTGGTCAGCCTACTTGGGCAGCTGGATCTGATTGAGAAGGAAATGATTAGCTCAAGTCTGGCTTTAACAATGTCAGGTCCACCCACTGACACAAGGAGGGGGGATCTGTTAGTGACGGTAAAAGGAACACAACTGAGAGATGAATCATCGTCAGTCCCGGCAACAACATTTATATAGTAGGCAAGATGGATACTTGACAGTCATGCTATAATTCTGACTGACACCTGGACTAGTCCAGTTGACATGCTTACTCCATCAATTTTGTGACACTGCTTTATATGCAGTATAGCTTGATGAATATGAATATTGCAAATGTGAATGTTGCCTTCAATTACAATAAATACTCTAATTTCATATTGGAGCTTTTCTAGTAGTACATTTATTCAAATATCCAGTCCAATTTGTAACTTCAAAATATAAAATGTATGTTATGCTAGTGTATGATCTTGGGTCAGGTGAAATGTACTACAACTTTCCCATTAACTCTTAAAACAGTGGATCTGACTCCATTGATTATTTGTGGTGAACCGACCACATGATTTTTTCTGCCTTATTAAAACAGTGAGCAAAAGAACTCGATTTCCCATAAATCTATTCAGCATAAATCCTCCAGGAAACCGGAACCGAGATAACGCCAGCCATAAATATCGAAAAAGAAAACAAACT
>VZZY01008119.1:13136-69863 GCA_013400335.1 Eurystomus gularis
ACATCACCTGCTGATAGGATGTAGAGAATAAATCTCTGTTTCCTTTGCTTCCACACATGGATTTGTGTGGCTTACTTTGTTATCAGTAAATGCTCTTGTTTTATCCACAAGGGTTTTTTTTCCCCATCTTATTTTCCTTCCCCTTTTGCTCTGCTGAGGAGGGAGAGGAAAGGGGGAGAGGGTGATAGAACAGTTTGGTGGGCTCCTGGTGCTCAGCCAAGGTTACCCCACCACAATAATACTTATCAAATAAACAGATAGGTGGAAAAAACCCCAAACAAATACTCCAAAATACATAGTGTGTAGTGCAAAGACAACATAGACAACAGGAGATGGAGGAATACACTATTTAAAGTTAAAGGTAGGAAGAAATTATCAAGCTTTTATTGAAAACATCTGACCCTGATCACGTAGATCAATTAGTCTAGGAAGTTACACCACAGAATCTCTGAAACTCACGAATTTTCAGATGAAAATTGTTGTGCTGTCTTGCTTCTGTTGATCCTAATGTACAGATATTCCAGAAATTTACAGTTTAATAAATTAGGTCCACATTAAATAAGCCTTTAAAAGGGTATGGTGCTGCATTACCTGGAATTAGGGAAGTAAAGTGAACTTTTTATATTCCTTCAGTGTGATTTAGTGTGAATATGTTATATTGAACAACAGAAGCTGGACAACCCTTTATTTAATAGGGTAGACATACCTTCAAGCTCTGCCAGACACCCATGGCCTATTCAACAAATTGCTTCCAATTTTCTTCTTCATGTTTCCTTCTAATTGCCAGTCTAAATGTATTCTTGTATACAATCAGTATAAACAGAGCAATTATCAATTATATAGTCAATTAGTATCTAGCATGTTTTGAAAAGGCCAGGCAGAGCCATCACCTTGCAAAATTAGTTATACTAAAACATTCCTCTTGATCATCTGTCCTCAAGATGCATTGAATAAATCTCATGAAGCAAAAGAAAGGAGCACAACATGTCACTGGTGTGAGCAACCCTTACAGAAAGGCAAAAAATGGAGACTGAAGAGAAAACATTGTTATCCTGCTGCCCATTGCTGAATGTTTCATGGCCATGACAATGTTAATAAATCTTGAAATGGAATTCCATAGCACAAATAAGCTGGTGGTACTCAGATTTTTATAAAGGGGAAGGTGTTTTGCTGTGGGTTTTAAGGTATTTTTTTAAAAATAAAATTATGTATTAAATTATGCCATCATTGATGTGATGCACAGTTCCAATGTTTAGCTAAACCACCAACCCCAATATTATTTCAAACGTTCATCAAAGAGTGTAGTACTGATGGTGTACAGTTATCCTGCAGCAACAGAACTGTACTACTGCTGAATTTAAGGAAATTGAGAGAATGAATAACATGGGACATGTCTTTGGGACCCATTTCAACCTTCTAACGGCTTGACAGTTCCTTTATTTTTCTCTCATTTGTACTAAAATAATTAGGAAGAATTTCCCAGAATCTGCCCTGGTTACACTGATGCATAGCTCATTTAAGCAGAGTCAAGCCTACCTTTTTATATATTCGTGTATATACACGAGACTTAGTGCCACAAACACTGTGCAAATGACTGTGTGTATAAACATAAATATCTATGCAGAAACATATATCAACTATATCTTGGAGTTTAGCACCAAGAAGTTTTGTCTAGAAGTGTCTGCAAAAAGACTGTGTGGCCCATACAGACTTTGCAATAAAAATACAATTAAAATTTTATGAATATTTTCATCTTAGGTATACTGAAGTGATAAAGCACAGAATTTGATCTGAGTCATAAACCCAGGAAAATAGCCTTTCCACTGCTGTGGAAAACTCCCTTTTGAAATCAGAAACACCAAGGTGCCCATTAAGAAAAGAATGAATGTCTTTGCACAGAAGTAAATTGCTCTCCATGCTTCAGCATCCTTCTGTAATGGAGGAGCAGGTTATACCCTTTCTGTCATCCACCTTGTTAAGAAAGGAATTGTCTGTGTTTGTGAAACAAATGCCTCCTTTCATCCATCTTTGTTCCTGATCGGGAAAGTGTCATTAGGACTTGAAGCCAGGCAGGCAGAATCATACCATCTATTTCTCCTCACTAGAGCTTCTTGGAACCACCAAAGAATGAAAAATTGTATTTTACAAAATTAATAAATAAAGTGAGTGAGTGTAAATAACACTGCACTGAGAATCATCAGTGCTTTAGGTCTCCTCATTGCTCTTTCCTTCTGTTTTTCAGAGAATATGTTTTCTCGCTCTTGCTGCCAGTTACGAGCAACAAACTAAGGACAAAGACGGAGTGGCTCAAAAAATGTGTTGTTTGTCATAGTTATTGACAAGCAAGGAAGGTTAAAACTTAGATCTTACTGAATGTCTTGGTGAGATGGCTCGTGTAACAGGCATAGAAGACACAGAAGAATGAATTCCTCCCTGCTAGATTCCCCCTTCAGCTGCAGTCACTTCTTGTCTTTGCACTGACATGCTTATTCTAAAGGTATGAGATACAGACTGTTGTCAAGAGAAAAGTCATCTGTTTTCAGATAGGTCCTCTATGCTCTGAAGCCAGGACCAAGGACTGCTCCAACTCCTGGAGCCATTCCTAGACACCAGGGAAGTGGTCCTGAATAGCCAGTCTATGTTGGATTTACATTGGTGTCCCAGTCCGCCTGAACTGTATTGACGGTACTGAAACTGTAGTTCCCTTGTTCATCATGGATAGTATCAGATGAATAGGTCCATTGAAAAAGTTTTAGATTATTAATCTTCTGTGCTGTCATGCTTACCTCATCCCCTCTAATGCAGATCTGCATACTGTCACAAGACTTTGGAACACATGTTAAGAACATGTCAACCACCAAAGCATAGGTAAGAAGGGAAACCAGACTGCCTTCTCTTGCAATGAATTAGGCATATATGCATAGTTTGTTGCTGTGTCTCATTTGAGAACTGATAGCATCTTGCAGAGGAATGGCAGTTTCTCCAAATGAGCCAAATGGATGGCTACTCACTTCTGGAAAATATCTGAAAATATACAGGATTTTATTAACCACCCGTTGATGTCTCCCTTGATCAGAAACCAGAGTTCAGAGGAGAGTGTCCAGATGGTAAAAAGGATAAAGCAGATTATTCAACCTGCCTGAAAGATATGAAAAGAATTACTTCCAAATGAAAGGCATTAGCTCACTTGATCAAGACAACATTGGGAAATCTTATTTGTTGTTTAATTTTTCAGGTGATACATGTGAAGTGGAAAGCACCAGGTAATGAAGAAACCTGAAAAAATTTCTTTCCTATTTAGCACATATTCTGGTGTCAGCCCTAGACAATGAAACAAGCAGTTTATGATGAAGAAAGCAAAAGTGTTGATCCTAATTAAAACAGACAAAGGCATTTTTCATTCAGGATCCCTTGTTTAAAGATTGACTCTTGGCAGGCCTGTGATAGCTCAGTGCTAACAGCACTGGTTACCAGGGTGTGGTGAACCATCCATCACATGGGGGATATGCAGCAAGTTTAGAACCAGACTTCATGCCTGCCAGAAGCAGATAGGTAATTCTCTCCAAATGATGAAGAATAATTGCCTCCCAGCGGAGTGCTAAAATCTGCTGGTAGTCCTTTTGGGGATTCTGCAGCTATTGCTTATCTGCCTGATTATTGCTGAACTTACAGAGACCTTAACAGGTTACCCAAGAGCCTTCAGCATGACACTAAACCCAGAAAGTAAGCTATTCCAGGATGTAGATCAAAGACTAATACTTAACATCAGGAATCCATGATGTAAATGACAAAATCCAAATGTACAAAGATTTTTCTAGGCATTTTTTAAGATTTTTCAAGAATCAAGCACATGATCTTCCTAAGAAATAACATAAATCGTACATGTGAAGCAACCCTTTTTATTTTATTTGCTCTTGAAGTGTCTTACATTAGCAATCACTGTCCTTATGTCATTGGTTTTAAAGTGGTATAAGGGACAAATGCAAAAGACATTAAAAATGAGAGAACATTCATAACAAATTTAGTAGAACTACTACCCAGTGCCATTGGGATGACTCCAAACGTAAATGTTCTTTCACACATTTTGTTTAAGGTCAGGGATATTCCAGTGGATAGTTTAGATTTTTTTATTTTTTTTATTTTTTTTTCCTATTGGCTGCACTGGAGCACACAGCAGTGACAGATTTTATGTCTGGAAACCGGTGAGGCAGCCCTGTTGTGCCAATAAGTGCTATAAAAACCTGCTCTTCAAAGAGTAAATGTGGTACTGGATCTAGTCTTTACAGTTTGGCATCAAATGGAAGATGATGCATTCTGATACCCAGGGTTAATATCTTCATATTTTTTAAGACAGTTTCTAAAGTGGAAAAGAAGGCCAGATACAGAATCAAAGGGTAAATCATAGAATCATAGAATTGCTCAGGTTGGAATGGACTTTTAAAGGTCCAGCCCTCAAATAAAGGAAAAGGTAGTTTTCTTCTCTTTTCTGTAATGTAAACAGAGAGTGGTTTTGATCTAACCAGGGAAGAGAGTAGTTTTACTGTTGCCTGACTGCTGTTTATGGCGCCAATCCCTCTGTACCACCCTGGTGTCTCATATACATCTTGTAATCACAGCCATGTATTTGTAATTTCCCTCTGTAAGTTTCAGGGAATGGTCCATGAACGAAACAATATTAAAAGAGAATTCAGGTACAGCCCTCTGAGAACAGTTTGAAATACAGCCCGCAGAAAGGATTTGTCCTGACTCTGATACAGGGGAACATCATCAGTGGTGCTCCTTTGGGGTCACTGGCTCAGCTCCTGGCTGGTCTCTCTGCTCTTCCTTGGCTTTCACTGGCCCTGTGGAACCCCCTGCCCGCCTCCATCTAGCACTCACACACATAACTGACCGTTGCTGACGCAGCTGCTCGGTTCTTCGTCGACTGACATATACATGTATTATAAAGGGGGACATTAACTGCTGGTTTATTTTCATCGAAAGTCCATCATCAGTCCATCATACAGTAACTCTTCTGAACTAAATTGCTGGGTAACACACATTTCAAGATAACTGTTTTGAAAAGTCCAGTCAGCACCTAGCAAAAAAGTAGAACAGAATGTGAGAAATAATGCCAAATATTTTGCTAATCAGAATTTTACACAGTGAGGAAAATGACATCTAATATTTTTAAATACTCAACTGCACACAGTTTCATTTCCAACTTTGTGCTGAACTATCCAGTGTAGAAAGATGTTTTATGACTTCTATACAGAGTCCTCCCAGTACTCTTCTTCTATTGCTGCTTCATAGCAAAATTATCTATTTATCTCCTCTTTTTAAAGTAATATTTCAAAGTGTTTCTATTTGAGTGGTACAGGCTGTTGTGTTTATTCTCCAAGGTGTTCTTGTATGTGATTAACAAAGGCAAGACAGAATCTTTATTAACCCCATTTGCCAGAAAAATAAAATTGAATTAAAAAACAAAAACAAAACCCCAAAACTGAACTCATGTTATGGAACAAATTAAGTGCATTCATCTTGGGTTATAGCACACAAGTCTTGATAGAAAGTGTCACAAATATGCAGTTCGAGATTTCAACTCTCAACTGCATGGTGCATGACTCTGGCTCAAACAGACTTTTCAAGTAGCCGTATGGTACCTTTGAAATGGAGGTTGCTGTTACCAAGATCTTTGTGGGACGCTTTAGCTAAGAGGCATTTTTTAACAGGATTCCTCCATTGACTGTTTCTTTAATTGGATACACAAAGTGGAAGGGAGATGAGGCAACACTCAACTGCATTTATATCCCTTTCTGAGCTCCTGTTCTCCCTTCCATTTCTGATAACTGACTGTTTTCCAGGCTAACACTGCAACAGTGCTGAAGCCTGAGGACTTCAGGGACTTCATTCCAAATCTGACCAGTAAAATGAATTTTTGTCTTCAGAAAATATCAGTATCTGAAATAAGAAATTAAAATGATTTGAAGCTTTTTCCTTTCTTCCTCCTTTTTTTTTTCCTCTGCAGAACTCAAAGACTTTAAGAAATTATTTTTGGAGAAGGAAAATGAAGGTTTTTGTAGGTTGTCAACTTCCTGCCAACTGAACACTCCTGCCAATTTCACCTCCTGACCTCTTGTCAATTTCATTTTCTGCCAGAAGGTATAAAGTGACTGTGATGAGAATCTTCCAGGCAGGGAGCCAGAGCCAGACACTGGTCACCTGCTTTCTCTGCCTTTCCAGTTCTCAGCATCCCCACCTGTACCAAGCCTACTTCCAGTTCCCTAATTCCTCACTTGAAGGGTCTTTGGCAATCTTGGGGTTTTTTTTGTCTGGTCTGGGTTTTTTTTTGTGGGTTTTTTGTTTGTTTTCTTTTGTTTTTCAGGTAGATAATAGAAATGGAAACCATAATCACAATTTTGCAACAGAGAATGCTAAGGATTCTTTTCATTTTTATTTTTTTTTCCCTATGGACAACTTCGATTTTTTTTTTTTTTCTGGATTGAATACTCTCTGTTTGAAAATCATTCTGCCATAAAATTGACTATCAGCTCTGTTTCTTTCTTCTTCCTCTCATGCCTAAAAAGGAGCTTAGCTGGCTCCAGAGTATGCAGGAATGATGCTTCCTAATGTACTCGGCATGGCTGCTTGTGTTGGAAATGAGATGAAAGCACTTGAATCATTTTCCTTTTCAAATGGCTGTCTAATTAACATATAGATCATCTGGCTAACACTTCCATGAAACATGTACAGTACTTGTTATTAAAATACAAGCACTCTTTGAACTTCAGCAGTCACTTGAACATTTTTAATCTTCTGATTCTGCCTTTGTTTATAATAGTTTAGATAAGAAATTGGACAGCCAGGGTACTAAACCTCAGCAATAATTTGGACGCTCTTAATGTTGTGGTTGTGCTTCTACTTGTTTAACAGCATACATTATGCATAAGGAATCCCGGTTCAAGGCTTTATCTAAATTGAATGTGTTATAGCAGATGACGGCAAGAGGATTTCCTTCAAAATTAGCTTGTGTCTTTTTAGACAGAATGAATTATCCCCAGGTCCTGTGAAATCATCCACAATAGCTTTCACTGGCTCTTGGCAGCAATGGTACCTTCTGCTGAGAAGAGCCAATCAACTGGAATATGGTTTTGTTGCTGGACCTGAAAACCACGTGAGATTGGAACATGATGCATGAAGAACAAGGGAAGAATCCTGAGGGTATTGTTACTGCTTACAGACCTGCACATCCTGGATATAAATGACAGAGTGAGTTTAGTGCTTGATTCATGGTGGGGGAGACGGTATCTACATGACTGTTTGAGCCTGTAAGTCCTACACAATAGGTAAGAGAAAATTGAGTCTTGATCTGAGTGCTAAATAACCTTTTTATTTAATAAAAAGAGCCCTGGTATAAAATCACCTTCTTTGCTCAATATTTATAATGATTGTTCAACTTACTTCAACACAAACGTGGACAACAGGTAAGATGATTGTAAAATTGAAAGACTGTTTTTTTTAAGTTCACTTTTTCTATGTATTTTAATAAAGTCTTTAGATAAAAAGAATGTGGGTTGTTTTTTAGTTTGGTTAGTTCAGGGTTTGGGGGTTTTTTTGCGGCAATTTTTCAGAAATTCCAATGAGCAAATCACAATGTGTTAATGGAAAACCATATTTGGCTCTACTTTTTTTTTAATTATTATTTTGGATATGAAAAAGTTGACTAAACTTGACTGTGGGCAGTTCCAGTGGACATATTTCAGAGATCACCAGATAAACAAGGATTTTAACAATGTACTTAATCTGAAGTCACTGGGATTTAGACATCTGCTACTATTGCTAAATCGTGCCCTTTGTGAGATTTTTTTTTTTCCCTAAAAGCCGAACTTGGCCTTGATTTTCAAGCTGAATCTTTATCTTTTGGATTAGATTTATGCATAATTTTCCATAGAGAGAGAATCACAAAGGAAAGTGATGAATGAATGACAGGTGCAAAACTAGAGGGACAGTTGATTTCACATGTCAGACTGGAGCCTTAGTTTGAAACTACAACTCTTTAGACAATGGAAAAAAATTTCCAAGACCCTTATCAGGTGCTAACAATCAGTCCAGGTTTTTAACATCATGCTTTTCCATATAAACACAAAAAGACCACTACAAATATCCTTGCTGAATTTAATCACTTCCCAGTGTCAAAACTTATTTAGGTTTTAACTCTGAAAGGAAACTAAATTAAGCAACAATAATTTATCTCTCACTTCTGCCAGTTCTCTGGGAGGTCTTCCAAAAGAATAGCCACAGATAGACACTAAATATACCCTATCTGGCTGTCTTTTTTCATTTAGGCATGGTCACACTCACTGCTGCCTTTGCACTGCTAGCACCATGAGAACCAGCTGAAAGGCTGAGTGCACAGTTACTTCTTTCCACTTTTTTCCTTGCAAATGAAGAAATCGTATTGTAATCAAGATGGTTAAGACATACTCCATTAACTAAAAGCCAAGATGGAGAAAAATACTAGATGCCTATTTTGTTCCAACACAAGCATAGAGAACATCATGCATTTTATAGATATATTTCAGTAGTACAAATAATTGAGTCCAAAGATGCACCCATTAGTGTGAGAATGATATACCCTTTTTTTCTGAATATATCTTCAATAAGTTTTATTGCATCTCACAGTATCTTCTGTCTGTTATGTCCATATTAGAGAACAGATTTCTTCTTTTAAAATTGAGTTGCATGTTTCAAGCTGATAAGAGAATCTAAACCCAAACTAGAACAGCCAAAGACCAAAATATAATGTACCTTCCTCCACTGACGTTTAAAAAAATCCATGACAAACATTTGTCCTTCCCAATTACAGACCTTTTATTTACATTCCCTAGGCACTGTCTTTCATCAAAGGAGAGTTAGAATCAAACAAAGGACAAATCCCAGAACTAAAGTCAAGCTCCTGTTTTAAATCTCCACCTGATGGTTGTGAATATCACTATTAAACACCTCATCCAGAGATCAAAAGGACACTTGACAATTGAGGCAGGATGGCATAGCACCAACTTGATGTAACATGGTACTTGCAGTCGTAGAGTGCACTGCTGTAATTAAATACTAAATAAGGTGGATCTGTTTTTTAACTAATTGGTAGAGAGCTGCATTAGTGAATATAGTGTCAGATGAATTGTGGTATTGGATAAAGATTATCATAAGCTGAGCATAAAATATTTTAGGCTGGAAACTAGAGGTAGGTTCCAACAATCTGAAAAGAGGAGATTTGGAATAGAATTTCTATAGGAATTATGGGAAAGAGAGGGCCTAATTAATTTTATGTGGAACTTGAAGAATTTATGAGTATGAATACAGGATGTAGTTCCTGGAGCTGGCAGGGGGTATATTTAACAACCCTTGAAATAAATCCTTGATGCAGGCACCTCTGGTAACAGCTGAATCATCTACATTCACTAGGTTTTAATTTCATCTTTGGTTGAGCATTTAGTAGCATTGGAAAGAAGGATTAGTCCGGATCAACATTTCTTGTGATTGTACATTTAAGTGGTCAAAGACATGGTAGGCTTTGTATGTGTGTTTGTTGCAAACGAAGTACAAATACATGACTTTAATTACTCTGTATTATTATTTTTTTATTACCAGTATTCTGTGAAGCCATTGCAGACCAAAACACTGTCTCAGAGAGCACTTTTTGATGACCTGCTTGTGCAGAATTTAAGCACCAGCTTAAAGAATACTGGTTGTGTAATACAGTAATAACGATAGCAAACACACTGATTGAACAACACTTTCCTTCTCAACTTTATAGTTTCATGTCTGGTAGATCTTTCTAGCCAGTAGGAAGGTAAAGATCGTCCTGATCAAATGTTTAGTGCTGCTCTGAGAAGTTACCTTCCTGTCCATCCTCAGACAGAGGTTATGACCAAATCCCTGAGTGTTTAGGTGATAGCTCACAGAATATGTTTGCAGGTTGCAGTGGATTGAGCTTGCAGTCTGGCACTTAGCTCCTGATGCTTTTGTTTTACAAGATTGTTACTGCATTAAATACTTAATAGTGAGCAGTTTCAAGTGAATTAAACCAGAAAGTGAGAGGGACCATAATTTAACTGAAATACTTCTTGTGTCCCTTGACTTCAGAACACCACATTTTTGAATTCTCACATCTGTTCTTCTTGGTGCTGGCATCTTAGGTAAAGAACTTTAACCTGTAAGGGTTAACAAATAAACCTGAAATAAAATGTATCATCCTTCTCTGGATTGAGGGGAAAAAAAAAAAAAGAGAACGAGAGAAAGAAAGAGAAAGAAATGTGTTTCAGCAGAAGGCTGCACTGTAATAGCTAGTAATCTGCCTATCCCAAGCATCACAAATCACTCTAAAAGAAGACAGACTTCAAAAAGTAGTTGTGGCAAAAATGCATGGCTTAGATGGTCCTAGCAGAAGAGGCTGCAGAGTACATTTACATTTGGTACTGCTCACACGGATTTTTTTTTCATGTGATTTATTTTCTACATACCTGCATTTGTTCCTTCATGTTCATACTTAATAGATGCTGGGCAGTGAGAAAAATGCTCATGATGCTTTTCCTTTAAATAAAGGAGGGAAACATGATACAAGGACCATTTAGGTTTTCTCCCTCAATCTTTTTCCATAAAAACATTCCTTCTAGATGATAAGTCTATATTTCACAATCTGCATCAGATAAAAACTTTTTACGACTTCAATTCCTGTCTAAAGATGACTGGATTTCATCACAGTATCCTGAACTGTAAATCACAGTCATGGTAGGTTTGGTTGCAACAGCTGTTTTTAATCCCGCTATTTGTATTGTCCTTTGTGAAGGCTACTATCCTAATAGTAGGGAGGGCTAATTGGGATGTAAACCCAGTCCTTAGGTTTCATGAAACCTGACTAATCCTGAGTTTGCTATGATTGCGTTATGAACCCAGCTGTAGAGCGTGGAGGCTGAGAAAAGAGCATATTTTAAACCAACACAGAGACCTTTTTGAAAAAAAGATGAAAGAGGTTGCTTACATATTCTTCCTGTACTGATGCATCAAACCCCGTGGTATCTCCTACTGAAACTCTTCTAACCAGTGTGTACAATTAAATACAGTAAAACCACTACTACTCCTCTACCACTAGATGACCAGATCAGCTTGGCTTTTCACTCACTTTTTTCTGCCTGTGGCCAAACCTTTAGTTGGAGTGTGTGTGTGTGGGATACTCTTAACCTTTATAAATCCAAAATCTAAACTAATGGATAGGAGAACACTAGTGATGCGTGTCTTGCTGATAAGATATCCACCAAGCATTCTGCAGTGCAGCTTTCATTTTTCTTCTCTTAAGCCAGTCCTTCTCCTGGAGATGGTAAATCACGACTTCAGTTGGGAGAATCACTGTCCCAATTACATGTACCTGTGAGTTCCTATGATACACTGTTTTCTCTGACTTTCAGACTATGTAGCGCTGCCTATTCTCCAAAATAATGCTCAGATTCTGATCTGTTGGGTACTTAGAAATATTCAGAGCAAATGGAAGGCAATAAAGCTGATGCTGCATTTTATCCCTTTCTATTTTTATTTTGTCCCCAAGCTACTTTGAGGTGATTGGCACCTTTAATTTTGCTGCCAAAATCTGTCAGTCCACTGTCCTTGTTACATATTGGAATGAGAAGACATCCTGTTGACCCTGGATGGCCTAATAAATCCACGATAGGATTAATACTACAGTTATGGATGCATACATACTAAATGTTCTAAATATTCATGTACACATAGATAGACATATACAGCAGATTTTTAAAATTACCTACCTGTAAAATGTTCTTCTGTCACCTCTGAACTTAAACCATTTCCAGTCTGAATCTCCACACATGCTTATGCATTTTTCTTCTATTTGAATTCTTTTATTCTTTATTTTTCTATACACCTCTCATGAGCTTCCTCTGTAGGTGTTTGACATCCTGTCTGATCTCTCTATCCTTCCTTTCCCTCCGGCTATTTACTGTCAGCTCCTTTTAATAGCTTCTTTTTTGAGTATAACATGAGCACATTTGTGTTTGACTTAAGTCAAGCTCAGTTCATACATTTGAAATAAAGTTAAGTTCTCCCAACCCTCATAACAATTACTTGTATCTCTGCTTAGTTATGACTTCTTTAAACTAGCGATTAAGCCTTGAATTTGACCTACATGTTTTATGCTGGTACTGTCTTAATGTAAGAACCCCTTGGCTGGTACAAAGAAAGATAAAGGATTATTAAATGGGCTAGTTCAGATTCAGTTGTGAATGTTTCTTGAAGTAGAATAGGAATGATACCCCTGTAGACAAGATAGTTCAGGACTACTAAAAAAACCTAATTCTTCTGTCAGTCTTTGTAATTTTGTTCATGGTTTCTTATCTTCTTGCCAGTGATGCCTGAGTTAATGTGTGAAGGGCAGGATGAACCTAGGGAACAGGATTTCCAGTTACGGTGTGCCAAATGACACACCTATGTTAACAGCTTATAGCTGTTAACTGTGGTGCCATAGACCAAGTGTGGTCTAAGGAATTCTTTATGTTGTGGAGTTCTCTAAAACTTTGGCAGGTGAAAACAATGTTGCAGCAAGTCATTCCCTTGAGTTCTGCACATGCTTTTGATCACATAGCAAGTATCATTCTTGGGAGTGAAAGTGTTAAAAATCATAATATGAGAGGAAATAATCATTCCTAGTTTTCTATTATTTTGGTATTCATAAGCATCGTCACCATTGTTTGTTTTACTTTAAATGAGACAGTGGTTTTATACACATCACTTTACTATTGTTCATTACAGGTTTATATTTCAGAAACACAAAAAAGACAGAGATATAAAGAGATATTAAGAGGTCAAGATTTACTTACTAGATAGGTAGAAGCATCCTCTAACATTTGCCTATATATATTACTTCAAAGGAAACCTTATACCAATTAAGTCATACAATTTTATTATTCATTATCCCACTCTCAAAGCTTCATATACTCATGTTTTAAGAATTTCTCTCAACTGTTAACTACTTTAAGTACAGATGACACTTATTTAGTCCCTTTTATTTAGACTTCCTCTCTTTCACTTCACCTAGATTCCTTCTGTATACTCACAGGCTGATCTGAAAGGCCCTAACTGAAATCAACAATACTATTAATTGAGCTGCTTCTTATCATAGTGATGTTCTTCAGAGGATCCCCATAAAAATCCACCCCAATTATTAGGCTATCTTTTTTACTCCATTTTCCAAAATTTTAGTTGAGATTGATAGATTTGTTCCTCCTATATGGTGCCACTCTGGTAAAGGACTGATTGTAACAAAACACCCACAAGTCTCATGAACTGCACACTACTACAATAGTTTTGATACTTATGCCCAGGCCCCTGCTGTGGAAATTTCCGTGACCATGCTCCAAATATCCTCCAATTCACTGTTGATATATTTGCATCACACTTCTGCAGAATTGAAACTGTAGGATGTGGTAAACAATGGATAATTAAAAACCCCACCCCTAACAATCACCTAATAAAGCGATCTACGAATTCACCTTATTTTCTGACATGGAGTTTGCCACCTGTCATTGAAACTCCCAGTAGGATCCAGACTCCCATTAAATAAGGTTCACAGTGCAAATTAGGGAAGTAGCTGGAGCATTTCTTAACTTAAGTAAGGTAGTTTGGACGGCATCGTAACATGGCATGGCAACAACCGAATATTGAGCACAAATTAAGTATGTACTTAAGTGACTAATCAGTGTTGAAGTCTGGAGGGCCTCTCTGTTATCAGCATCTAAATAGGTGCCTGGGAGACAGACCCAGGCATGTTCTTTTATGTCGTGCTCAGACCATGTGGGTACACCTGATTGGTCATTCCACCAGCAATAGCAGAAGAGCTATGATTAGTTAAAATCCTTTTCTCAGCCCCAACGGAGCAGAGACCAACAGCCCCCTCAGATTTGCAACAGGCTCAAGAAAGTAACACAAAAAGGAATTGACAGTAAGAGGAAAAATACATTTACCTGACTGAGAGATTGTACGGTGGACAGTGTTGCAAAAGAGATGGGAGCTTGTCTGACCTTGCCTGCTCCAAATTTATCAGTGGACATGTTTAATTAAAAACACATCAGATTAAGTCATTTTGTTTTATAGGAAAATGTTGGAGTCCCTCAGGTTCAATCCCTGTTGGAAGAAACACAATAAGGATAAGATTCTTCATTGCAGAAACAGAAATCAGCTGCAAAAATATCTTAAAGCCCATCCTAGTGGGGAATTTGACAAGTCTGAGATAAGCGAGTGCATTGACTTCTGTGCTTTTATTTCTCTGGTCAGCATGAAGATAGAGTAACTTACAATAAGTGTGAAACACCCAGTTGAGACAAATTATGTTCATGTCATTCCTTTATTTCCCTGTTTCCCTTATAACCTATGTTTCTCTTGTATCTATCATTTTTCTACTGCAGTTTACCCTCTTTGGGACTGGCTGAAACTCAGAATAATTAAAAGCCACATATGAGAAAGTTTTCGTAAATAGGAAGATAAAAAGAACAAGATATTAAGAAACAAAACTCCCATAATGCCACCTTACAATAAATGCTCTACAATATGATCACCAAGAACACCAGTTTATCTTGAGGTATTTAAATGGGCTTTAATTCAATCTTTAGAAATGACTACTTATTCATTTAATGAGAGTAGAAAATTTATTAAAAATATCTATTAATGGATACTAATAGGGGAATTTACCATGTGTAAATTTCCCCTTAAATTATTTTTAAAAGGATGCAATCCTTATGATTAAAGCTATATATGTATATTTGCTCACATACACACACAGAGTATGAATTTATACTGCACCCATGTACATATATGTATGTATATCTGCTTAGTTAGTTTTCCAGAAGTTGTTAATATGTAAAGGCTTTAGAAGTCTCAGTTCAAATACCCCTTTCTCTGGGCAGACTACAGTCAAAAACATGGAAGTGTTTCAAAACAGTACCAGTTCCTTTGCAACAAAAATTACTAATAGGAAATAAATATGTAAGTTTTAAGCCACAGCTGACAGACAATAACTGTTAGAGTAATGCTGGAGTAAGCAAATGACTTAGTATATGTTAAAGATGGCTTTGTCTTTCCCGATATAAACCAAAAAACCACAAAAGCATAAATAGTGGAAGCTACAAATTCCATGGTAGACTGCCTGTGGTAGAACTGTAACCAATGCAAAGAGGAATTCACTATTGTAATTTTGTAACTGGTCATCCTGAGCATCAGGAAATCAGAAGTAATGTCATTTTTTAACAAATACACTTCCTAGTCTAATTGCAGCTCCTTCCTCTAATGAAATGTTAATGTCAATAATGCAGGGATGATGAGCCCACATAAAGTTCTAATGATACCTTTAATAAGTCTTACACTTACATTGATAAATATTCCTTTTTTTTTTTTGATATCTGAAATGGTCTTAAGTTATAAAAAAACCTCACCAAATATATTAACATTAGGCGAGACAAATTATTAATATTAAACATGAAATCTTTGTGAAGATAATATTAAGGATCTGTTGTGAACAGACAAAAGCAAATAAATTTCAAGTTAAACTTGCTACCTTGTTCTTAATTCACTTTGGGGTGTCTACCAGTGGTGTTTTAATTGATGTTAAGTGGCATGAATGTTTAGGATGCCCATTGGTGTATTCGCAGAAGGCAGTGTGTTTGGGCTGTTCTCTTAGTTGTTTAGAGGATTGCTCTGGTTCCCACAGATTTAACTCAGACCATTAAATGTTATATTATGAAGTTTCAAGTATTTTCTTAAAGGTCAGTCCAAGCAATTAAACAGTGCTGCATAAGACTGTTCGGTGTTTTTAAAATTTAATTATAATCACCTACCTTGTAGTTTTTCATTCATTTTTCCAGATTTGGGCATCTTCAGATTTTCAGCTCTTATCTTTAATTGGAAACAATGTTCTTCTCTCCCTATTTCCCCCAGAAAATTGATTTCTAAGGCTGAAGTGCTATTTTTAATTACTCAATTAAACACTTGAACATTCGTCTTTCAATAACTGTCTTCCCATTTCACAACTTGAACTGGAGAACATGTATAAATATCCTCAAGCAGACATTAACGGCAGACACAGGACTGTCCTTAAAACTCGCCTGTATATAGAATGCTTAGGGGGCAGATCAAGATGTATTTTCTTCAGCAGTGGAGCTGGTTTAAGATACCTCCTATTCCTAGCCTCTTCTTTCTGATTTGGCCAACACTTCACTTTAGTGATGTGATACAACTGTTTGCATTATCTGGCGGATTATAGCATTTTACTGAACTCAAATACTTCTCAAATAGTTTCTCCTTTTCCATAATGGAGGTGATTTTGATGATGCAGTGTGTGGTGTTCTCCTGCAGCAGTTACTTCAGCACAAGGTGAGGAGAAAGGAGCTGGGTTATGGAGGAGCCGGAACTAAACTCTTCTACAGAAACTTACCAAGCATCACTTCAGTGCAAAAGCAAGTTGATCATGTCATGAAACTGTGAATTTAAAAAGGTGCAGGCACCTGAAAGTGGAGATGAATTGTAGCACAACCTCAACATGTCGACTGCTAGCATGATAATGCAGTAACCTCCCTCTATAAAGCAGTCAAAGAGATTTAAATTAAATTAGAAAAATCAGCTCAGAAGAGAAAAGGAAAGGGACTACCAAGTGCCAGGTTCTAGTCTGATGCAAATTGAAAGACCTAACGTGGTAAATCCCTGAGCAAATGGGCTTTTATAATGGAACCACTGATAGTCCCTCCATTTTAACGGTGCTGCCAAGCCCTGCCATATGAAAGCATAAAAGCAATCATCTGCTGTGTTTGGTCTAGATTCAGCTCCCTCCTCCTTGCTTCATGGACCACATACAAACCATTTTGGAGACCAACTGACATCAGTAATTAGACCTTCCCACACAAGAACGCACTGACAGGTACCTCAGGCACTTCCACGTCATTCTGTTCAGATTTATGCACCCTCTGTCCTGAAAAAGCTTCAGACCAACCTTCCCTCAACCTACCCAGAGGGCAAAATATCTCTGGAGTTTTAGTCAAACAAGTTGGGAGCTAAAAGAAAATGTTCAAATAAGATAAAATCCAGCTACCGGAAGAAATAAAATCTCAAGAGTTCATCAATGGCTTCCAGAAGCCTGAAACACCATGGAAGTGAATTAGGGTTGCACTTAAAAGCATTAAAAATACAAATCTTAAAGTTTAAACTAGGAAAAATATTACAAAAATCATACAATTTTTAGAGCACTTCTCTGTCTTCACAGTAAGACTCTCACATTAGTCATTTCTAATAAATCATGAAATCAAATTCTCTTTCACAGCACGCCATGCCACCTATGTCAAGAACAAGGGCTCAGAAGTCATAAGTAATAGAAAATATATGCTTGTTTCTGTTTCTGGGTATCCTTGAACAGTCAGGCAGATCTTCATTTCTCTTCCTATACTCTGAGACTAGTAGTCATCCTTGCATGATGACTACTAATCCCTATAAGTAGAAGCATACCAAGGAAGGGATGCCAGGTGCTATGATTAACTCAGAAGAAATACTTACTGACTGGATTATCTAATTGCTAGTGAAAAATAATGGGAAAAGCATATGGATACCCAAATGCATCTCACATGACTGTTTAGATGCCTAAGCCAACTGCTCAGCTATGTGCCCTCAGAACATCTCCTTCCCACATACTCCAGTGAAAACTGCAAGGCCAATTTATCAATCCTGAATAAAGCTCTCTTGCACAAAACTAAACACTCCAGCTAAGGAACTGTTCTATGCCTAAGTCTTTCTGGATTCAGATGTCAAATGGCCTGACCACCTCACCACGTGCATACTTGGACCATGAGCACACTGAGAACCCACTGCACAGGCAAGAGTTCAGGATACAATTTCAATCCTTTTGTAGCTCCAAATGGAGAGATAGCAACTATTAAACTACTATTGGGTACTCTAGAGGCACTTTCCTGTCTAAACACAAAGAAAAATTCTTTAGGCACATGAGGAGAAAGTAAGGTCCAGCTCATGGGAAAGCTTGCGAAGTTTCAGTGTCCATATACGTTTGATCCCTTTTGCTGCAGAGGGCTTTTTTTTCACAGGCCAACTTGTATCAGAAGATGAAGCAGATCTTCTACTACATGAGGTTATTTTACCCCAGCTTTTTCTTCTGCATTTTGCTTTATATTGGCTTCCTGCTGAAGTGTATTAGCTCTTTTGATACATTACTCCCTTGTGTCCTGCCTGGATATATCACCTGACTGAAGATTTCATTGCATTAGGACTACAGCGTTCAGACACATGAAAAGTTTGAGGATTCTCTGACAAGTCATTTTAAGTGAAAATATCTTGCAGCACAGAAGCAGTACATTAAATGCAAAAATTGCTCCTGTAATTTCTGAAAGTTCTTCCATTGGCTCCAGTCGGCTTTAAATGATACTCTCCTTAGAAATCATTATTAGTGAGTTTGAATGCTATGAATGAGGTGAGGCCTGTGAATAGTGAGAATGTCTTTTACTAGACCATGTTACACAGCAGAGAAATATGGAAATAACAAACCTGTTCTTCCTCTTGTAAAGTTGGCCTCACTTCTGTCTTTAGGACTAATCATGACTCCAACAGTTTCAGGAAATTTAGCATGAAGTGTAGAGAAAGTAACAGACTATTACTCATCCAAATGCCTATCAATTTGGAGGGATTTAAAATGTGTACACTTTATTACTCTAAGAAGAAAATTCTCATACTGGCTCACAAACTGCCCAACTTTATGTAGATCAAGTAACTCCCTAAAAAACATTTCACTGTGGCATCTTCTTGCTATCGTTGCTGCAGGTGAAAAGTGTAGATCTGTAATCTCAAAGGACTGGAGAGACTAGAACGTTAGAAGGTTTGAAAAGATACCCAAGAAGTTGCCCAGCTCTCAAACCTACAGTTACTCCCACGTTCCTCACAGGTCAGCTACAAATGAGTTATTGTCTGGAGATTAAATTCTTGCAATTTTTATGAAGTGAAAGATAAGGGGCTTGTCTTAGCCCAGCTGTAGAACTACACATAGGATAGGATCTTTTAACTCTGTCTGATCTCAGGTAGGTTTAATTTGCCTTAATTTTGATCATGCATAAGTTAAAGATATAATCTAACATATACTCCTAGGATCTCATTATAATCAATGAAAGGGAAAAAGCAGCACATCTATAAAACAATTTACCTGTCCTAGGACTGGATGACTTGTCCCTCGGAAGTAACTATTTCTCTCCCTTGACTATAGATGAATAATTATCTCAGATTAGACACCTAGTTTTAGATAGCTAAACTAAGGGCAGTTAAATTCTATTTTAAAGCAAAAAAAAATATAAGATGAATTTCCATTTACTCTAAGCACATTGTCCTCATATTTGGGAGTGTTTTGGATACCTTCCAAGCTCTCATCAGCAACATAATTTAGTATTTTATCATCTAGACCCCACAGTGGCATAAACAAAGGAAGTATATACCTAAACATTTATCCAAAAAGGAAAGTAATTTACTGTATACATAGATGTGTCACATCTTTGTGAACCACCCCAATGCTTTCTTCTTTGAGAAATACACGGCTGAACTTGGTGGGGTGAAGGGTAAGGGCAACTTCTTGTTCCCTCCTCTTCCCATTCAGCACTGCATGGATGATAACAATAAGGAACATCCTGGTCTTGATGAAGTTAAGAGCGTCAGTTGGTGTTGGCAAGGTGGAGGGAAGAGGTTGCTAAAAATAAATAAATTAACAATTTTTTTAAAAAATAAAATATTAACTATATAAATAAGTCTTATGACATTGTTGAGGGGAACAATGGAAGGAAGGGAAAAGAAAATAATATCTAGACTTAGAACTGGTGGCAAGTTCCTGCCTTTCTATGACCATTCACCAATTTTTAATTAATGTACTCTTGACTGACAAGAGTATGTGCTTAACATTAGTCAATATAAAAACATATGGAAAAAACAGAAAAAATACTCCTGATTACTGCTAAATAATAATAGCCATTGTAGGGTGACACAATTAGTGCAGTCAATCTCATGCTAAAGTAGACATCCATAATAATTCAGATGAATTGTAGTCTTCAGATGCTGCTTTTTCTTCTTTGGCTTTAAAGAAAGCCTGAATCACCTAGTTCTTGTCTCTGCATTCCCTTATAGACACCTGATGACAAGTGAGATCACTCCAGTGATCTAGCTATGATATCATAAAAAAAGAGTTTGAGAAATTATTAAAATCTACCTATAACTACAGGGGGTCAGCAAACTGTTTTATCTTAATGTAAATACCATTCACACACACTGACTAATGTGGAAAACATGCAATCTTATGATCACACCTCATCCAGATTACATTTATATTCCTTCATGACACCACAGCATTAAGAGTAGATGTTTATGCACGCAGAACAAATATTAAAGTGGCGTATTAAATACGGCTGGTTTGGAATTGCAGCAATAGTTATAAAAAGTTCTACGGAAAGAGAACATGCTGTGTTGCAAGGAGTGACAGTCATCATAACAAACTTTCAAGTGTTTACAATGTAGTTTAGACATCTATAATTACATGAGTGCTAACTGTGCTGGATTACTTTCATGTGGCTAAAGAGTCACTTTAAAGAGTTGGGTCATCTAAACTATTTAGGAGATCTATCATGTGGTGTAAGAAACACTTAGCTTTGTACCCTCATTCCTATTAAGTAGCAACTGTCAGACATGTGGAAGTGCTATGTGATTCTGGATCAGAAAGAAGTAAAGTCTGTTTCTTCTAGCCTTCATGTTCCGGAAGATGACATCCTGTAGCAGTGTTATCCCTAAATTTTTAAGGAGCTTCTTCTTTTGCCTCAAAAGAAACAAAAAATGATAAAAGAGAAACAAGACAGAAAGCTTTTCCATTAATTTATCGAAAAAAAAGGAAAAAAAATGTAATCAATGTCACAATATTTTCCGAGTTGTATTATTTGGCACCTTGTCTATATACTGATTATTTTGAATAATCCTTTAAAGACAGCATAAAGTACAAGTGACTGTGAATTCCACTTAGATATTAAGGTGCTGTCATTAAATATAATTCCTGCCTCAATCACTGCCTTATCTATTTGCCAGATTTTGCTTATATGAAGTTTCTTGCCCTAAAACAAACAGGTAGTAAAACAAAATAAGGAAAAGATGGTTCTCAGTCTCATTTTATTTCTTCAAATGAGCAAGCAACCCCCACTAGGGGCAGGGCAGAAGAGTCACTCTATACAGCCATTGCTAATACTGTTAACGTATTTTGTTCAATAAAAATTATCCTGTACTAAGGTCATAGGTTTAAACTGTCTCAATCAGATGTGTGACATATTCAAAATGAAATTGTAAAAGCTTGAGGCATGAACACTTACAGTTGTCAATGTAGATTCTGAACTGAATCTTTTTCTATGCAGTGTGCATAGTGACACTGCATCCTTCACACTGGAAAGAAATATTTGAGTTTTTTTTATTTTTGTCTGGCATCCTTGGCACAAAAAAAAATTGGACAAATGCAAGAACCTGCTAATTTGAGGTGGGAAATTTTAGGGAAATACTGAATGTTGAACAAATAAGTGAAATGGCACTGTTGCAGATGAATATGTTTGACAGTTTGATTTATCAGCAATTCAAGATTTATTAATAAAATGAGATAAATCAAAGGCTGATTCTAGCAACACTTACTCTAACAAGGGATTTAGTAAAACAGTGACTTAATTACAGATTCAAGAATGACAAGACTCATGCTTACTACAAGGTGTAAGGTGCTTGGCCAGTGAAATATGGAGATGCCCACACTCGTAAAAGCAAACGTATAAAATCAAACACCTAGATAGGTAGAGAGGTGGATAAAAGAGACTAACCTATAGTCAAATTTCCCCCTTTGAGTTTAGGTGCATCTCATAATGCCTTGGTGTTTCTCAGTGGGCAGGAACTGAGTCTCAAGGAGGTGGTCTCATCCAGGCCTTGTGTTGACTCTATCGACAGGCAGTCCTAAGAGGTGTCCCAGCCCAGGGAAGATGCTAGATACAGCCCACTATGATCCAAGAGAGCTCAAAGGGTCTCATTTTGGATCACTATTTATAGGGTCCAAGATAATTGATTTTTCCATTTTGGCCTAACTCAAGTGTTGCAATATTCTGGTCTGCGCCTGTCCAGAGCTTGAGGGTCCTGATATTTTTCCACCAGTTGCACATGCTCAGAACCTACTGGATCTTGGGGTCTTGGTATCCCAACTCTGGGCCACAAACCAAGTACAAGATTATCAGGTCATAAGAGGGCTGACCGATCATCCAAGATGATAAAGAGGGAAGTAGGAGCCACCTGAGCCAAAGGGGCACCTCAATGCTCTGTTCTACTGCAGGAGGTACTTGCTGTTATTGTCCCCAGAGAACAGGGGATGTGGGAGCCAGGAGTGTTAAGAGGGTGCCTTACTGCTCTTGCACATTACGTTTTGCAACCTGTGCTTTTCCAATGGATTGCTGTGTTGCCCAGGGAGGAGATTTGTACCCTGTATTGAGTGGCCCATGAGTTGGGAGGGAATCGTACCACCACAGGCACTATAGAAAAAATCCCACTCTGCAGAACTTTATGTAAACATCCATAAGCTCCTGTTCAGTTATTGTACACTACTGGGAAATCATATTAATTTAATAAAGAATGAACAGTAGTTGAGAGTCCTTAATTTCTCTAAATCATGAAAGCTATATAACAGAGAATATGGTATTTGGCCTTAAGAGATTAATTGCTTTCCCTAGAAAGGTAATGAATGATGGCCCTCTCGGAGTCATGTTCTAGGGTAAAAAAGAAGTAAATGCAAGATTTCACCCTTTGCCTACACTAGTAAATTACCATATTCAAAATATCTTTTACCTGCAAACAGAGATGCTCGTGTTGAAACTGCCAACCCAATAAGATAATAATTTTAACAGAATTGATAAAGGTTTTTAATTATTATCATGTAAATCCACCAGTATTCTTTTTATATGGAAGTTTTTTACATTCAATTCTAAAAAGTAAGAAACCTTTAAGCAAAAATATTATTTTCATTTTGGGAGGAGGGACATATGAATTTTTAAATCTTGATAATTCTAATGGATTTTACCATAAACTAACAAACAAACAAATCTCCTCTGAATCTTTCTCCAGGTATCTGAACAGAAACTATACTATTGAGATTTAAAATATATTAATTAACAGAATCATAATGTTACTCCTTATATGGAGCTTCAGGTATTCTCTATGGAAAAGAGCTAATTGAAAGATTCCAAAAGCTTTGTTAGATATTATGCTGAAGAAATTGTTCTGTAATATAGGTTTTTTGGCCCTCTACAATTATACTCATTCAGCTTTTCTCTGAACATGGAATGTTATTTCAGATTTCATTTGAAAACATTACATAAAGGTTTACATTAAAATAACTTTTATATTTTTGCATTCTAATGATTTTCATGCAACAATCCCTTGGCAGCTTAAAACATTAATTGAATAAGCCTGTCTGGCATATAGGCAAATGTTCTGTTTCATAAGTGAGAAAGCTGAGGTAGACAGACTGAAAGGCAGAGACAGGAGCTAAGGTTCTACCTCCAGACTGTCTTCAGCTAGAGTACCATTGAAGCATGTTTATAATTTCAAGCACGTATTTAAGTGTTATTACCGTTAATTTAGTTGCTTATGTTCTGACTGCACTAGAAATTCATGCAAATGGTACTTAACAGTTGTCCCAGTTTGAACTAAGAGATCAAGGAAGAACATGGTAAATTCAGACCTCAGCTAACCTGAATCCAACAGTAAATATAACACTACTAAGTCCACCACTAAACCATGTCCCTATGTGCCACATCTACATGTCTTTTAAACACCTTCAGGGATGGTGACTCCACCACTTCCCTGGGAAGCCTGTACGAGGGCTTGACAACCCTTTCTGTGAAGAAATTTTTCCTAATATTCAATCTAAACTTCCCCTGGCACATCTTGAGGCTGTTTCCTCTTGTCCTATTGCTTGTTACCTGGGGAAAGGGATTGACCCCCACTGCAATACAACCTCCTTTCAGGTAGTTGTAGACAGTGACAATGTCTTCTCTCAGCCTTCTTTTCCAGACACACTCCAGCACCTCAATGGCTTTCTAGTAATGAGGGTCCCAAAACTGAACCCAGTATTCAAGATGCAGCCTCAGCAGTGCCAAGTACAAGGAGAGAATCACTTCCCTAGTCCTGCTGAACCATGTTATTTCTAATATAAACCAGGATACTGTTGGCCTTCTTGGCCACCTGAGCACACTGATGGCTCATATTCAGCTGGCTGTTGACCAACACTCCCAGGTCCTTTTCCTCCAGGCAGCTTTCCAGCCACTCTTCCCAAGCCTGTAGTTTTGCATAGGGTTGTTGTGACCCAAGTGCAGGACCTGGTACTTGGCCTCGTTGAAACTCATCTCATTGGCCTTGGTCCATCCATCCAACCTGTCCAGATCACTCTGAAGAGCCTCCCTACCCTCAGGCAGATCAACACTTCCACATAACTTTGTGTCATCTGCAAACTTACTGAGGGTGCCCTTGATCCTCTCATCCAGATCATTGATAAATAGATTAAATTGAACAGACCACAATACTGAACCCTGGGGAACACCTCTTGTCACTGGCCGCCAACTGGATTTATCTCCATTCCTCACAACTCTTTGGGCCCAGCTGTGCAGACAGGTTTTTTTTGTCCAGCAAAGTGTACCCTCTAGCCCAAGTGCATCTGCCTATTTAAATTATGTTATCATGGAAGAACCGGAGTGATATTGATTTTTGTCATATTTTTAATTTTGTTTTTTTCTCTCTCTCCACAAATTCTGCAACTCAGAGGCCTTATCTTTTGTGGCAAAGCATCACTCATGCCTGTATTTTACAACGGTTTGTGCCTATTCAGTTACAGTATCCTATCCCTGGCAGTCAAGGATCTCGTTAAATTTGCTTACGTTTTTATTGATAAGGAAAGTAAAGGAAGAAAGGGAGATGCTGCAGCATGTCATAACTAATAAAATGGCTTCTACACAGAACACAAAATAGCGTTAGTTACGCTTATATTCAGAGGCTCAAATAAAGTGGTATTTCTTTACACCTATTTTAGCAAATAAAAAGCATCTTTGGCACAGGGGGAGAACAGTGTGGCACAGTTCTTATACCTAGAGAGAAATTCTTTCTTCCTAAAACACATGGTCTTTTCCATGTATCTTGGGAGCACACATGTAGTTCATTCAGTTTTTTGTTGTGTTGGCTTGTGCTGCCCTGGGAAGCAGGTCTGGGCATTGTGGGAGAAGGCTCATTATCATGGGACAAACCTGTGCCAGGCTACACGCTGGAAGTTTGTATATGTAACCCACCTCCATTAGATTTTATTTTAGAGACACATCATTTGCCTTCTGCATTCCTGCAGCTGAACAGTGAACGGAGAGTGGTACGTAATTCATTTACTGCACTGGTGAAAATAGTAAATTAACATTTAGATATTAAGCTGTACTATAAAGAGGGGGGAAAGAGATGACGAGAGGGAAGCTACATCACTAGGTAGCTAGTATGTGGTACATATATTATTTGCATCAGGAAAATCAGGAAGAGGAAAACAGTGTGGGTGTCCACTTAATGGTGTCTGGGGATATTCTAAATTCAGTAAATTGAGTTATTGCATCTGGAACTACAGAGACTCAAAGCAATGAGACAAATAACAGGAACTGATAGAAGAGCTTAACCAGCTTGTACATCTTCATCAGGTAGCCACAGATTTTATGTGATTTTTGAGAAAGTTATGCAGGATATATTTTCCTGACTACATTAAAGATGCAGAGATGCCTTAACATTACATTTCTGAAAATAATTAGATTTGCTGCTTTGCCAATTAAGTTTTCTAGAAGACTGTGACAAGTTTAGTTTTCTGTGTTTTTTTGAAATAATCTGCCTTTAAGCATATGAATTGCAGGAGAAATTAAATGCCTTTTCCTGTAACAATAGCCATAATCTGAATGCTTTGTCTGGAATCCCATCAATACTGTAACTTTGGCCAGCAAATGATTCATGTTGCATTAAATTACATTTCTGTTTTCCTGGGCTGCCTATTCAAATTTTCTTGACACTTCAATTCATTAAGGAGATGGGGATAGAACATGTGACTGAAATATTTTGTTCAATAATACTTAAGTTCATTCCCTGCAAAACGGTGTAAAGCACTCTTAGAGGAAGGTTGTTTCACTTCAGCACCTTTCCTAATAACTGGTTGAAGGCTCCCTTACAGAAATCCATTTCTGGCAATTCATGCATAGTTGATTAAATACCTCTGCTTAACCCTGCCTTTCCCTTGATAAATGCAAAAAAAGCAAAACTGAAAACTTGTTGATTAAGATGGTATTGGACAATTAATTATGCATTGTAATAACCTTTGACCCACGCAAACGCTTCCTTTTTCTTTTAATCAGCTGAAATGAAAAGTGATCAAATAATTACATGTTCTTGTTTTCCAATCAAGCTCTAGGTAGAGAAGACATGTTGAGAGGAAATTAAGCAGAACTTTAAAGAAAGTAGCAATAATGATGAAGCAAATGTAGAAGAAAATAAATGATCTCTTCAAATTAATAATTATATCATTTTCTCACTTGCTTCAACACCGTATACACAAGTGAAGCCCTCTGAAATGGCTTCTGTACTCAGCTTCATGTCAATACCACTAGGATATATGAAGCTATTCCTGATCTCTGTATTCATACTGGAGTGAAAAGGACCCATCATTTAGCAATGATTATGCGTCTGATTCTTCAGAGGCTACTTCTTTGGTGTCATTTATTCCCAGAAAGGGTGAAAATATTTCAGGAAGCCTTCTTTCCACATGTGGGAAAAAATGCTAAAATTGAGGGGGAAAAAACAAATTCACAATGTGTTACACTAAGCACCACACAAGAGGAATGTTTAGAACTTCTGAGATCTCTCAGTCTTTGGAAAGTCATTATCTTCTGTGAAAAAGAATATCAGCTCTGAACTTCTACAGCCATTTTGGATCCTGGGATGTGATTTTGATCTTGATCTTGATCAAAAAATGTATTGACTTTAAAGAAATGCCAAAAGTGAGATGATTATTTTGTATGGTTTTGGTTTGGGGTTTGTTGTTCGGTTTGGTTTTCTTTTTTTGTGTGGTCCATAATAATGAGTCAATCCTTCATTGGGTAAACCAACATTTCTCAAGCTGAGGATCTTGATCAATAGCAACATGGTGCCTGCATCACAGTCTGGCAGTGCAGGATATTGCATGGCCCACCAGCAAGGGTGCCACTCCTCTGGGGGAGTTCTGCAAGTCTCTTTAGCTGAACTAGGAAGTGAGGACTACTTAACTACTCACACCCATAGTGCTCTGAGCTGTGTCATCTGAAGTGTTACTAGAGGTGCCTACTCTTCAGCTACCAGAGTTGTGGAGGTATCTTTGCTAGTGATGTTCAAATTAAATACTTAATGCCAGAAAATTATATACCAGTCAGTATTACCTGCCACCTTTAGGTTTGAAAAGTTGCATCTCTGTGTGTTCCAATTCAACTATCTATGGCTACAAAGTGAAAATATTCAGAGCAGAGACTAATAAACATAAATAATCCTATTTCTTTAATAAGTCATTAAAACAGAAGTAGGTCTTAGTCAAAACTATTAAAGCAGTTTAGGAAGAACCCTTAGATTTTTACTCCTAAGTAAGTTTTTAAAAAATTGCTACTAAAAGATCTCTTGTAATTAGTCGACTGAGCTTGGCTGTCTGTGGTTCTGAGTACTTAAAGTGTGGGCCTTTATTATAGTCAGCACATATCCTTATTATACAAGAACACAACATTACTGAAATGCATTTTCAAATCAGTGAGTGATCATTAATAACCTTCGTATTGGAACTCCTTTCTAATACTGAAAGTTTTCTTTGATTTTAACAAATTTTCAGAAAGGCCTTCAAGTACATTTTATTTCGAACATTGAGATAATAATAGCTGCATATAATTCAGTATGTAATGAGTTATTTATTGGACTTCATATAAATACATTTCTTTCTTTTATAAAATTTTCATGCAGATATGAGGGTTTTACTATTCTTTTTAGGCGTACCAGCAGGATATGCAACATATAGTGTTGAGGTGGGATGGCATACATTGTTATCTCATGAATATCACTTTTGATCACATCATTAAGTACAGAATCCTGTCCTACAGATGAACAGGGTGTTTGTGACCCAGTGATGTGGATATTAACGAGCATCTTCCCTTGCATCTGACTTTGATTGAACTTTTAATCACCTTTGCTGTTTGGAGAGCTTTGCATCAATTCCATTTAAGTCCTTGCAGAACTCGTTTAATTTCTTTTACATGACTGACCTTTCTCACACATGACTGGCTGTCACAGGCTGAAGAGACTGGTAGGTCTGGGTTTCTGAATCTTGAGCCATTTAATTGCATCAAGAGGCATTTTGCTGTAGGATAGGAAAGAATGCCTGATTACTTAACTCATTACACGCTATAGAAATGATCTTGAGAGGCCAGACACAGACTTTTTAAAACTCTGGGTTTTTTGTTTGTTGTTTGGTTTGAGTGGGGTTTTTTGAGGAAAGGGATGTTTACATTTCTCCTTCCCCTGCCCTCAATTTAATAATAAAAATATCTAGAAATAATTACTAATTGAAGCAACACTCAGTTTAAATGTCAAGAATAGCTCTTTATCTTTAGGAGGTGCAAAGGAATATACCTTCATCAACTGTTAATAATCCTTGTTTACACTACCTGGTCTTACATTCATTGGCTTTGCTAAATCAATGTACGCTGATCCCCTCTAAAACCAGACAGTTTTTCTGGTGATGAATGACTGAAATTAGTTTAATATTTGTACTATTCTTTTCATTGCAGTAAAGCTAAATTGACCATATATTCTATTCCTTCTGAAAAAGCAGCATTTATGCTGAGCTAGTCTAAAATCAAAGAAATTGTTTTAAGAATAGTGGTGTCCAATATGTTCAAACTTTTTTTTCTTTGATTTACAACAGAATTCATCTAGCATAATGTAATGTTTCTAAAACTTAAACATCTAGTCTAAGATTGTCTTTATACTCCCTCTAATGCTTGTGCAGAGAAATAGACTCCTCTAGAGGGAAACTTGCCTTAATTATCTTGGATATCATAGCTTTTCCTTAGCAGCTTCAGGTAATAATTATTTCCCATCAATGGAGCCTGGGTGAGTATCTTAAACTAGAGGCTTAAGATTTTGATGGTTAAGGCTAGCTGAAACAGACTCCACCTCATGGGCTGTGAGATACAAATTCTATTTCAGCCCAGTACTGTACCAGGTTTTTCAACATTTGGGACATATAAACCATGTAGAGCTTCTCCAGAGGCCTCTCCTCAGTGTCCTTCACGCTATTGATCATCCTGGTAACTTTGTAAACTTCAAAGATATCGCCATATTGTACGTAAGTCCGGCTCTACGCTAATTTCTTGCATGACTTATTACAGAAACCCAGAGGTGAGGACTGTTTGTAGGTGGTGCAAAGAAAAGTCTGCCACAATACCCACTTAAGGAGTTAAGCAACAAGCACTTCTGATTATCAAGTTCTTTTGTCTTGTTCTGTTTGCTTTAAGTGGAAAAAAATGCTTACAAAGAGCCCTGAAATGACATTTACATGCAGCCTCAGTGAGACACTAGAGAAAATAATACATTTTTTTTTTCACAGCTGCAAGGCAACAGGAATTAAAAAACAGTGAGATTCAACTGGATTACTTCAGTCAGCTATTCATCAAAACAGTTCAACTGAAAGAGCAGTTCTTGGACAACAGTGAAGTAAGTAAATTTCCCATCTATGCCCGTCCCTAAACCTTGATAATGCCTTAATTTCTGACCAGAAATCTACAGAGACATGTGTAGCACATTAAAAAGATCAAACACATTCAAACATTGGCTCAATTCCTCTCTCTAGCTAACGGATGTTCTGCCAGATTGGATGGGACTTTGAGCAACATGATCTAGTAGAAGGTGTCCCTACCCATGGCAGGGGGATTGGAACTAGATGATCTTTAAGGTCCATTCCAAACCAAATCATTCCATGATTCTATGATTAAGTTCTTCAAGGTGGCACCTTCCCATAGAAAATCCTTAGGTACTTAATACCATGATTAGTCCATGTACCACTTTAGTCCATGTGATTTCCGCAGAATTCTAGAATATCCGTCCCTGGAGATGCTTCAAACACTATTGCACAAGGACCTGGGCAGCGAGACCTAATGTGGAATTTGTCTGTTCTGAGTGGAGGGCTGAACCAGATTACATCCTGAGTGCTCCTTCCAAACTAAATAATTCTGTGATTGTATTATATTTCCAGCACAGTAAATTACCCATAGAAGTTAAGATGAAACCGGGAACATCCAATTTATAGGGACCAATCTCCACCCTTTCACATCTTAGGTTTTATGCTTTAAATAGGTACTTATGCAATAGTTTAGCTTCAGCATTAATAACAGAAAGTGCTTTCCCTTTCCCACACCTTCTCCAATTTTAAAGCATTGCATGGTCAAGAAAGAATACAGCTACTTACAAGAGCTTTAAATTGCAAGTCTCCTGATGTTCAGGAGTGCTTCATTTTTCAAGATTTGCTGATGTTCAGGATTTGCCGCCCTTTTGCTGGTCCACTGATTTACTACTCTAGTGTAAAACAGTGTTATATTTATCTCCGTTGGAAAGTACCACCTGCCAAGGGAAGACATGGAGCTCTCAGTTCCCAGTGAATAGACGTGTAGCCTTCCTGAATTAATTGTCTGGTCAAATGCTTTCCTGTCAGCCACATCTTTCATCTTCATTGTCACAAATGTGAGAGATTGTATCACTCTCAACGATACAAAATTTTCGCTTCCCTAGATTCACCATTCAAAATTAGCTATTACAGGTTATAGTGTTAAATAAGTTTTTCACACTGAGTGTATAGTTCTTGACCATATGTGCCTAACTTAGGTGCTCTGTATTATATTCCTGAGGCCAAGCAATTTTTTTTTAAGAATAGCAAACCCTAAAATAAGGCAGGTCATGGAATTTGGCTCTAGCTCACAATATCTACTAAGGTGAGCTATTAGCAAAGCCAGAAGGAAACACGAATATTTAGACTCTCGGACAATTTTTCTATCTACAAATCCCCCTAGGCAAGAATAGATTAATATTTAAAAGTTCCTTTTCATCTAATGTAGTTGGCTCAGGTTTAGCTGACACTATGCTATAAGTTGACAATGCTGAAATGAAAAAGTTCATTTGCTGTCTTCTAGAAAATATAGTTATATGGATATGTATTATCAAATATGTACACCGTATGTCTAGAAACCTCAAACTTTAATTTCTGATTTGGATACATAGGGTTTGTAAAGATATGGACACAAAGATATACTGTCTTCTACCAATGCTCTGTGACTGTTTTGCTTCCAGTACACAAATCGCTTCAAGAACAGTATGCTGTGACTTTCACTCCCAAGGTCTTTCCTTTAGTTTAATTTCTAGTGACACTGGCTCAGTGTTGTAGGGACAGTGCAGATGGTAAATTCACACCTGTCCCATATTTTGCACCTTGTCAGAACCTGCCATGGCATAGATTCTCTAGGACTGACAGTATTATTAAACATCTTCTGGCAGAAGCTTCAGAAATCAACACTCAGCTCAGATGTGCCATGAAGAGTTGTAATATTTGTTTTTAAGAACAGAAGAAAAAACAACGTCTCTCTGCTGTGATACAGAGCTAGAGAAGGACAAAGGAGCCCAAGAGAATTCAATTCTTGGACATACTGTTTGGTAATATAGCTTAGTAGGAAAAAACCCACCACACTTCTGAGAAAGAGAGAGTGGAAAAATCTGAATGATCAAGATTTTTAGGATGATATAAGCCATGAAATCTGTTAACTTTGATTAAGGCTCAGCATATTGAAAGCTCAGCTGACTTATTTCCAGAAAATTGTCCCTATCCCTTCAATATCACAAACACACAGACTTAAATTTATTTGGAATCTGGAATCACTATGTTATCTTCACAATAATAATTTTAGCTTTATAAAATTATACAGAATATCCTAATCCCTTCCTAATCAATGCAGCAAGTACTTTTCATACCCAACACATTCATTCACCAAAAAAGACCCTAGGAGAAATTTGCTGCTAAATCAGAGAAACGTCGTTTCATATGTGAGGTTTTCAGTAATAGCACCAAAGAAAATGGCAACAATTAAAATAAATGAAAAGGCTTGTTCCTCTATGGTTTATAGTTTCACACTCTCTCCTCTGCTTCTGGTTATTGACAGTAGAAACCATACAGCAATTCTGAAAATTACCTAGTGATAGCAACTAGTTTTCCTGATCTCAGGAGCCAAGGAGATTGTTATCATGTTTTATACACTTGATTAAATCAGAGATTTTATTTTGGGCTGTGCAAGGTCTTGGCAAATGTTTAGTTACCAGAAGACCTGCTTACCAGGTTTGTGCATCAATTTACCTTAATGATGATTTCAGATACTCTATTAATAGCTGCAGGATCTCAAGATTCAAGGCTTTAGAGCAATGTTATATTCTCTTGGACATGGTGGGATAAATATTCAGCCTGATCAGATGTGAAGCGCCAAAATGCACATCTTTGTCTCCAGCCATAAGGGAAAGGAAAAATCGTTTTAGGGCTTGGCAGGAGTTTGTGCTTCAAAAACATCAGCTGGTGTCAACTAATTTCTAAACTAAACACAGTAACTTCTAAACTAAACACAGTAAAATTTACTATAGGATTTCACAGATTTCCACTTTCACTGTGGTCTCTAGGAAATATTACAGTCCTCAGCACATTAAGTCAGTGGCTGTAATTTATGTTGCAGTAAAGGGGTCTCCTGTTTCCAACCTCGAACTCCCCCCTCTTGTGCCACTCTCTGCACCAAGAGTGGAGTTTAGTCATGGTGCTTCTTTCAGGGACACTGGAGAGCTCCATCTCTTTCCTGTAAAACCCACAGCAGTCCCAAGGAGAATATGTCTGTTCTGCGGAGGGGAGCAGCACCATGGTATGAGCTGGACTCACACCAACACACTGGCATGAAGGTGGTGAAGGTGGGAAGTAATGAGATCCTGAGGGATGAACCATCAAGAGCAGGAGTTCAGTCTTTCTTACAGGACTGCCTCTCCGTCCACTCACCCTGTCAGCCCTCTTGTTTCTCTAGATCACTGACTTCAGATTCTGGGCTGATCTTTCTCTGAATAAATCCATCATCCCACTAGTTTTTCTTCTGCATATAACAAATAAAAGTAGAGACTTTGGAGAATTGCTCAGACTCAGTACTAATAGAGAGTCTTAGTGTTCAAATACAATGACATTGGCTATTGTAGGAATGTGAATAATATTTCCATGTCTAAGAAAATTGCTGTATGTTAAATAGATGAAAAACAGGCTGAACTCTCCATTCTGTGAACTTCTCACAAACATTTCCTTAAAATTGAATGAGTTTAGTAACCTGAGTAATCAGAAGATCTGGCCCTAAAAGATCTTGGAGAAATGGGCAAAAGTAGTTCCAGGCTTGATACACACATTTTAATGAAACAGTAATTTTAATACATGAATATCCTACTGAAAAACCAATTATTTTTTCAACAGCATAAACCAGTTATTAAAGTCGTTTTTTCAATTAAAATCAACTCAAGTGCGTTTGTACACAAATGGACAGCACTGAGCTTTCTAAGTAATAATTCAGAACACTCAGAACAGCCAAAAGTTTATCTAAGGTAAATTGAATTTATTTTTTCTCTTGAGATAAAAATTGTGCTTATAGCCAGAAAAAATATACTAAAAGTTAATTTGTTTAATTTTATTTCCATGTCTGTATGAGCTCTACTTTTCTTCCTCTTTTCCCAGCTTCATCAATATGACTGCAGTGCTGCAAAGGCAAAGAGTCAGAGTGTAACGTGTCCAAGGACAATTCCTCTGGCTCTATAGCATGTCAAGAGCAGTTTCAGGTCTGGGATGGACTTTCACATCTGCTTTTAATTGCAGTATGATCTAAAGAGGTCAAGCCAGTGGCAGGAAATCAAAACAGTGTTTTGTTGATTTGATAGAGCTCTTTGCAGATGGCAGGCTGAACAATCTTTTGATATTAGTTTTAGCAAGTAGATTTTACCATTTGATATTATTTGCCCCTTTACTGATGGTACGGCTGAAAAATTACCTTCCATTCACTTACAGAGTTGTCCAATCTTCAGTGTACTTCTACTCTTAACTAGGACTATATTAATTAAAAATAAGTATCAGATTACCTCTTTCTGATATGATGAAGATGTTATCATCCTCTTCTTCCTAGATGCTCCTTCCTTCAATCTTGTTGGAGGCTTTGAACCCTGTGTTGATGTTTCCCACACAAAACGTATGATGCCGCATTTGCACAGCCTGTGGAATAAGGAACCTCTTGAGCTGTATCAGTGTTTGACAGAACAGACCTTCTACATCCATTCCTGCTTCGGTATCCCAGCCTCACTGCCTGCCGCAGGCTCTCCTCAGCTGAATCACTCATTTGCGTTCAAGCTAAAAGGTTTGGAGCTGTCCAGTGAAAGGTATTAATTTTTTTTTGCTCATTTTTTTACTTTTTTTTTTTTTTTCCAACCAATCTCCAGCTGTGCTTACCTGTGAAGAGTAACAGAATAAAACCTGAAGGAGTAAACTTGGCAATATTTCCCAAATAACTGTTATATGTGGCAGTCAGAGGTGCTGGTCTCAATATGAGTGTGTGGTTCACCATTCAGGTTTTGCATTTGATTGCAGTGCTGATGAAAAGAGAAATGAAACTGCATCGTGTGTTGTGCTGGACTAGAAAATTTAGACTACTTGAGTTTCCCACAGCCATGCTATTACTGTTTTGGAGTACATATGCTGATGCAACTGACCTTGCCTTATAAGTGTATTTATGCCTATTTCTGCAGGAGATGTGCCCTGTACCCCTATGCTAAGTAACTTATGTTACGAGATTTGCCAAATGACCACTAGCTTCAGCAGGGCTCAGATTCCATCTCTGAAGAATGCAAATTAGGAGAGCAATGTGCAGTGACACAGATGGCACAGCAAATTAAGAAAGCAATATACATTTTTTACAGGCAGAAAAAAAGCACCTTTAATTTAAAACAAAGAAAATAAAGACGATCCAGAATGAACTTATAATTGAAGTTTAATTGTCACCTTCCATAAAAGTAAAAATGCATAAGAAGAAGCTTTAAGAGTAAGCAATCACGGTTAAAAGCGTAACATGAGCATCTGGTTCTTCTGTATTACGGATGATATGTTAATATATGATCTAAACATAATCTCTAATGTTTTATAAACAAAGATAAATTAACAGGATCAATTTTCCCTAGCAAATATTCTCCACCTAACAGGATGATCTTTGAACACTAATAAAATAAACCACAAATCATATTTACTCCTGGGCTTACTCTCTTGCTGCAATTTAGCCTAGCTTGAGACAATATGGCAAACTCTATTAACGAAATAATATTTTTTTTTTTCTCACAAGAATTAATTTTCTTTTAAGGTGGTTTTGCATAGTTAGTTACTCTCAGAGTAAATGAATTAATGATAATTAATATTTACTTATTAAATTAACTAATTTAATTAAATAATTAACTTAATCTGAGTTTTTCATAACATATGATTCCAGTACTATGAGCATTCATCCATTAAAGGTTACAACTGTTCTTTGTATCTAACAAGACATTTATTCATGAAACTGCATAGGTACATTATCAAGTCTGTAAATTATTAGATCTACGAGGATTACATATGCACAGTAATTCAAAGACAATTCCTGAATTAAGATTCCTGCCTAGAATAATCACAAGTAGAGCAATGTACTTCATGGGTGCAGAGGCCATTCTTTGAAGATATTTGGGTTTGACTCAAAATCCATTCATAGAGCACCTAATAGGAATGTTCTAGGGGGCTAAGAAATGGAAATTCTGTTCCACAGAAACATATTGCTTTCCCAGGGAATCAGTAGATAAAGGTTATCCAGCAAATCAGCTGAAAAAAAGAAGAAAACCTTACTATGGAGAACTGTGCATAAGTTTGCCTGACCGCAAGCGACTGCATGTTTAGAGGTTTTCTGCTCTCAGATGAAGATTCCCACTCGTCAGCTGATAAGTTATTCCAGCTAACCCTTTTCACTGAGACTTGTATATTCAGTAGGTTACTATGTCTTACCTGGAAAAAAAAAAAATTCTTACTGGTGAGAAGTTATAGTTTCTTTGAGTACATCTAACTACACCTTTATCTAGGTAAACTGCCAGAAAATAGGTGAGAAGAGACAGGGCTAAACTGTACAAGACAAACTTCCATAGGGGAAAAAAGAAGAAAAAAAGAAAAAAAAAGAAAAAAGAGGAATGAAATAAGCTGATCATTTGGTTTCAAAGGCGAAAACAATGTATATAGAATTTTTCCACCCAGGGATCAAGTCTAAGTTCTTAGTGGTACTATATGGCAAAGAAAACACCAACAGACATATATGTTGCATACCCTACCTAGAACCAGAGGGAACCATCATTTCACACTGATGGTGTTTCATGAGTGATTGTGTCTTAGAAAAGAAAACAAACCCCAAAACCAATAACAAAATTCCCTAGAGTTGAAGTGGTTAAGGGATTTTTCATACGAAGAAAGCTGAGAGAGCTGGGACTCTTCAGCTTGGAGAAGAGAAGGCTCAGGAGGGTTTTATCCCTCTGTAAAAATACCTGATTAGAGGAAATTAAGATGAAGGAGACTTTGCCTGGTGGGACCTAGTGATATGACAAGAAGGAATTAATTAAAAAAAAATCCACAGTGAGTTCCATCTGAACACAAGAAAACACTTTTTTTTTTTTTTCTTCAAAGGTGGTAGTACTATCACAAGTTACCCAGAGATATTGCAGAGTCTCATTGGAGATATTTAAACCCTAGTTGGACACTGTCCTGAACAATCTGCTTTAGCTGACATTGCATGACCAGGGAGTTGGGAATGTTCACCTCAAGAGGTCCCTTACAACCTCAACGATTCTTTGATTCTGTGATTCTGTGAATTAGTCGTAGCTTAGAATGTGGCAAGTTTTGTGTAGCTTTAAAATTTTAAACTTTGTAGCTGATTCTACGGAAATATTTTCCATGAAACATCTTACCTTCTTCTTCCAGATACCAATTCGGAAAAGACAGCAGAGTTGGATGGTGTTTCCTCAAAATGTCATGTCAAGGAGATGTTGTCCTGGAAACTCTGAAGGTTGAACAAAGGGGACAAGACATACCAAGTCGCTACAGTCTTTGGGAACTGTATTCCAGCTCCTCCTTTACAGGGGAAGAAGGTCAAGAAGGTGTTATTATGAAACGTCTCTCCTTGTCTTTAAATGCAGATAGAGACAAGCAGGATTCTCACAGTGTTTTAATTTCTGTTGCTAATACGGATATCTGACTCAGGAAGTCAGTCACTCCAACTTGCCTTTGCAGTAGATGGCAGAAATAATTGCCCAGAAGAATCTGGGTGAGATCAAAGACCCTTTCAGAGAGGGAATTTATTCCACCTTCCTTTATTCATGACTTAAAGTTACAATTACTGTCCTCCCAAAAAATACCTGGTACATGGGATTAGTCTTGTTTGTATATGCCAATAGTGCTACATGATGGCATCTTGCAATCCACAGTACTTGGTAAATGAAAAATAATGTGGGGAAAATGTCTTCAAAAAGTTGTTGCAACGATGTCTAGTCCTCTGTGTATTACTAGAAACACACCAGAAAGACTAATCCTTAGTTTTCTTTCTCCCTGTTCATCCAAATTTCTTTCATACTCTTTCTACTTATGAAATCAAGCAGATAATTCTCAATAAGACAGGCCCTCATTAAGAGATCTTGTGCTACCAAATACCCACAGTGGGATTCATCCCAATTAACTTTAGATATGTAGTACATAAACACAAGCATTTGAGCTAAGCATCTCAGCATGGTCAGGAGACCACCTCCTACTTTAAACTACTTGAAACTTCATTTTTTTTTTCTAAGCAATTTCATTATTGTTTGTTTGTTTTCCTGAATATGCTTTAGTTATTCAAGTGTGTGTGGTTTGGTTTCTTTGATTTTCTTTTAATTTTAACAAAGGTAAGGGAAGAGGAATAATGAAATATTTTTTCAGTTAATTTTTTGGCAGTTAGGTTCTCCAAAAAAACACAGGAGGAAAAAAGGGATAAAAGGTATTATGTAAAAGAACACCTATGATGTCCCCAAGCAAACTGGTTTTTGGTTTTTTTTTTATTTTTGCCTGTAGGATGAGATCTTGGCTGTATGCAAGCATTACTAGATTGAATTTTAAGAGAATAGTGGGAGATGAGGTTCCAGTTCCATGCTGGACATTTGGTGGTGAGTCCAGCCCTGAATACATGGAGGAAACAGAAAAAATGGGGAGAATGATGCCAGATGCTAGTGTGTACATGACATGCCAGACAAAGTTATCTATTCAATGTTTTATTTCTCCTCCTCGTTTGAATTGTTACACACTATATAGAGTTTAAGAACTGAAGGTCATTTCTGTACCCGCTACCTGACTGATGCTCCCTCTCATTAATACTAAATATAGAGGTAGATTCCTGTCCTCAGAGGAAGGAAGAAAAACTATTTTGGCACTTCTCTTTGAATCTATCATCATCCGGGGGTAGCACATCATGTATCAATGCATGTGTGAGGCACTAGGAGTCATATATGGATGACAGGGATCTGGAAGGAAAGATATCTGATAAATCTGCCCCAACTAAGAGCAGTCCATCCAAACAGGAAGAGCGCAGTTGTTACTCATGCTGAGACTGATGTTCAAAATGTATGATCCTGGCTCACTGTATTTGCAACCTTGTAACCCAAGATGATTGACAATCTACCAGCAATCTCACTTTCTTCTCTTAGGAAAACAGCAACAGCTGTCTCCAAAGCAACCTACAGGAACCAGGTAGTAATATGTTTTCACTCGTCCTTTCACCAAGCAAATTACGGTATTCTGGACAGGGTAAGGAAGAGGCCATCTGTTATCCCTCCTGATGAAATTTTCAGTGTAGGAGCATTTTTTACCTTGCAAGGTGGCCTCAGAGGCATAAAGCAGCTCTACCACACATCTGTCTGTCATTGAGGCATTATTTCAGCTACTAACACCTCCTCTGATGCTCACATTAGATTGATTTAGATTTTAGTTTTGTCTTTTTGTCTTTTTAATTTTTTTTTCTCTTAACCCTGTTTTTCTAATTGTTTGCTTGGTTGGTTGGCTTGGTTTGGTTTGGTTTTTTTTACATCTGTCGCTGTGAAATAGCTAAATTCTCCTGACAGCTCCTTCGGCTGATGTTCTACTGGCTTCTGCCTGAGGCTCTCCTGACAAGGGACACTCAATGTGCTGGAGGGCTGGGGCTGCAGGTGTCGTTGCTGCCGTTGGTGCCTGCAGGCTTTGTGCCAGCTCTTGCTCTACCACCTGCTGCTGGATCACCATCACAGCCTTCTCAATGACGTTGCTCACGTAACCGTCCAGGACAAAGTCATCGCTGGCTGTGGGGCTGTGTAGGGCTGGTGCGTGGATCTTGAGCAGCCCTCCTTCTGGAGCTGCAGCCTGGGCTGAAGCCTCCGTCTCCGCATCAGTGAGCCCTGCTGGCACAGGGGACCTGCTCTGCAGGTCACCGGCTGCCTCTGCTGCCACCCCTGGGCCCATGGTGCTGGTTGAGCAAGGCCCCTTCTGGGCAGCAGCATTGGTGTCCCGACAGAGCTCTGGGAACAAGGGGTTTGCCCAGATGTCCCAGATGATGATATCTGATAGTTGGGACAGCTCTGTGTCACTGTCCCCTTGGTGCAACTCCACCTTGCCCAAGAGCTCTGTCCTGTCCTCTGAGATGTCAGGGCCCAGGCTGCACTTGCTGTGGGCTGGGGAGCTCCTGTCAAGCTTGTACAGAGGCTTGGACTTGACGTATAGTGTAAAGTATAAAGCGTATAAAGCTGAGGGATCACAAGGGGCTTGACCCTTCCCATTGGTCCTTCCCCTGTCCTTCACTTCCCGTCAGCCCTTCACTGGCCTTCGCTTCCTGTCTGGCTTCAAGACCCTTGTCTTCCCCCCCTTCTCTTGGGGGCCTTCTGGCCTTCTTGGACCTTCTTGTGCCTTTGATCCCAATTTGTGTGTTCCTCAACTCAGCTACTGAAGGCAGCTCCCGTCTGCTGCTGAGCCCATACTTCTGAGCTCTTGGGTTCCTCCAGCAAAGGCTTAATTCCAGCCAGCTTGGGGATTTTCCCCGTGTTTCTCTTGGGCGGCAGCCAGGGGCCGTGGCTGGTCTCTGAGGTGCTGGGGTGAGGGCCTGGAGTGGCCAGAATGTTGGGGATGAGGGAATGAGGGCACCCTGATAATGTGAGGGGGTCTCCCCACTTCTGGGGGCATGCCTGAAGGGGGGGGGGCACCCCTAAGTGGGGGGACAAGGTGGGGGCAACCAGTTTGCCTCCACCCTGGCATCACCCGTGGTATTGTTGCCCCACCCCATCTTTCCCTGATGATGAAGCTGTAGGCCTTGCGGACATTGACCCACTTGATGGTGCCCAGCACCGGTCTGGCTGTGAGAGGGAGGGGGGATATTTTGGGGTGAAACCCCCCATAGTTGGTTGTTGCCTCTTCAGATGTCCCCCCTGCCCCTTGAGAGCTCACAAGAGGGTGGGGATCCCTCCTGTCCAAGGATGTCCAAGTTCAACAGCCTGGCCAAGCTCCAGGGCCCCTGCAAAGGACAGGGAACCCGCAAAAGCAGGGTTGGGGATCCCAGTGCCCTCCCCAGGGGAAGGAGACACCTCCAGTGCACCTTCCCACCATGGCTGGGTGTCAAGGGCTAGGCCTGGGCTGGCCACTAGATGCCCTCTCCCTTCCCTAAGGACAAGGGAAAGGGAATAAGGGAGGGTGACTTGTGCATTGGAGAAGAAGACAAAACCTGCTTTAATGAAAGTCAGAACAATAACAATACAAATACATTCCGAATGTTGAATATTAAGGGGAAATATCCAACATTCAAATATTGAGGGTGAAAATTAGAAGGACCAAAACCCAAGGAGAACTCAACCTGGTTATGTCTGTTAAAGACAGAACCTGCACCTCGACACATAGGCTTTGGCTTAAGCCAGAACTATTCACAGATTTGAGACAGTTAGGCCCTAATTCAGAAGTTTTTCATTACTGAGGGAAAGACTTAAGCAACTGAACTCTAACAGATTAAGCGTATGCTGAAAATAGAGCTGTTGGTTAAGTACTTTCCTAAAGGAAGCCTTTATGCAGACCTCTGCAGTTCTGCTTTTATTCTTCCAACAAACAGCTTCATCTTATGGTCACTTTGTCCAAAGATTAATACTAATGCATTTTTAATGTTCAGATCATCTGGATTGTCTTTGACCCAGTTCAATTGCTTCTTTACATGAAACAGGACACCATACTGTCAGTTGTTTTTCTTTCAGTTCAGTTTCTCTATTTTTAATCATTTAAATTTAAATGAGAAATCAACAATATTCTCATGTTGAAGCCCTGCTCTTTATGCGTGAAAATCAATGCTAAACTGTTTATTGAATTAAATGGAACACTATCTGGTCCTTTATATGTATTGATCTAATAAGATAAGGTCTTAAATATGTACTATTTAGAGAGTTCAGCATATCCTTACAGTATCCCTAGAACTGATAAAATCAGACAGCATAATATGAAATGGCAGGATGCCTATTGACTTTAAAGAGGAAAAGACTATGAGATAAGAAGCTTTTGTATTATGTGTGCTTTTGACCAAGGGATGATTCCGTGTTAACAAGTAGTGTGGTGCAGCAGAAGGAGATCTGGAAAGAGAATAAGTTTGTGAAGATAGATAGAGGTCTTGTTTTTTACAGTTTTTATTCAAATCTGTCTTGATATTATTCATGGACTGAATACATGTCTGTGGCTTGAGAACAGTCCTGAAGTAGCTTCATCTAAAAGGAATGTAGTGTGCATGCACAAAGAGCACCCTCTGATAGGAACCACTGGTATGAGCCAAAGCATATCGAGAGGTGTCTTGAGATGTTCTCTTCAAGAAAGATTCTTCATCATAAATCAAATCCTAGCAAGACAGGAATGCCAGTGACCAAGCAAGAAGGATGTCCTTTTGAGTCATTACAGCTGATGACATCATAACTGGAAGCAGGAAAACAATATTTTAGGAACACAGAAGATGGAAATTAGCTTTTTACATTGTAAGAGTACAAAACATCATATTAATCTCATGAAGTAATAGGATTTTTTAATAATTCAAACATTTAAAATGTATTTATGTTCAAGACAAGCTAAAGACAGTTCTGCAGTTATTTCTGAAGGAGTTTTTAATGGAAACACTGATGTAACCTCAGATACAAAGGTATGAATGCCATACCTCTATTACTTGTCTTTAATTACTGAACTTGACTGCATTCCTCAACAGAGTTGGCATAAATTTATATAAATGTAATATATGCGTATCAGGAACCTGATTGATGACTTGTGGCACCACTGTGTTGCTTTCCCAACAAATATCTATGTAATTGAAGTCACCCATGAGGATCAGTTCTGTGTGCCCAAGACGTCCTTGAGCAACTGAAGTACGCTCTCTTACATCTTTGTCTAAGATTCTTTCATTTAAAAACATAACTTAGAACTTGCAAAGAGATGGAAAAGCTGAGTGGGGGAGGGGGAGGAGGCTAGAGACATGGTTCCTTTCATTATTCTCTTATTTTTATTAGTCACATAATTGTTGAAAGACATGCTTACATAAGCATGTTGCCTTGTGGGACATGCCATCTTGCTAGAAGGAGGCATATGCCCAAAACAGCTTGCAATTTATCTGAAAACAGGATGAAAGAAAAAGGAGATAATAAGGTCTTGTCCTGAATCTTAAAAATATGCCTAAAGTTCTACCACAATTAATAGCATTACTCATTCATCTGGAATAAAGTATGGATTACATATCTTATTGTACACGTGATCACTCAGGGAAGATGAAGGAAATAAAACAGACGAGAATAGAAACACAGTAAAATACAGTGACTCTAGAAATGTTGGTATCTTGTGGTGGAGGATGATACAAGAACTTGTGGCTTGACTCTGCATTTGAAGGTAGCTTGGGCTTAGAACAGCACATCCCAAAGTAACCATCTATCTTAGAGTCCAGGAGTACTTGGACTGAGTGATGTCAGGAAGAGCTATGTATTTCCTCAAGATATACTGCATTGATTCTTTTGGAGGGGATATTTCAGGTCACTGGTAGCTCAGGGAATGCCTCACTATGCTCTGCTGAGCATCATCCATGAGCTATCTGGCCCAGATGAATTCAAAGGTATTCTGGTCTCTGATTTTGGTTTGCTTAATTTTTTTCCCAACCTTACTGAAAGACTTTAAGTCTTTTCATTCACCTTAAATACATAAGGCAAACCATCTCACTTATCCAAATCTCAGATATTTGTAACTGGGTGATAGAAATTTATGGCAATTTATGTACTATTTCCTCTAGCCCTCTTCTTATCTATTCTTTCACACATGTAAGTAACCTCAAATAGGCATAAGTGACTGTGCAGCAACAATAAAAGTAAATCAAATACTTTTTCTTGACTACATAAATTTTGTTGTAAATTTCATTCCCAAATCCTTTGAAGGCATGCATTTGATACCAAATATTGTGGTGTATTTTTTCATTGTATATGAATCATTAAGAAATCAAGCTTTGGCTGGATAGACCAAAGATTTATGAATAGAGTCTGTAAAATTCAGCAAGTAGTGGATTAGTAGTAAGTACTGGCTAATAATGCACTTGAGTAAAGTTGTTTTTTTTTTTCTCCAATTGGTTAGAAGTAGTTGATTATATTTAATAGACCATGTTAATTACTGCATCTCTGAAATTTATAGAACAATTAAAATAAAGCACCAGAGACTTGTTATACCAAAGGGAACGATTCTACAGTGAGTGTTACACAAAGGGACAATTAAACATTCTAATACCACTGAGCCTGTTCCAGTTGATAATTCCTCATATCTATTAACAGAGTTTGAGTCTAACTTCGTTCTGTGCTTTGTCACTGTATTAGCCACCATGTCCAAGGATCTGACCTAAATTCCTTCTTAGCTGGTGGCAGAACTCTCACAGACTGCAGCGTGCTTTGAATCAGGCTTCCCAAATCACCCAGGTGACTGGCTTTTCGTCCTAAAATAATGGAAGTCTACCAAACTGTTTTGTCACCTTTGCCTGATGTTCACACATACTAATGAGTTCTGAAAATGTTAATTTGCTTTGTGCCCAGATCAAATACGCTTCTCTGTCAGAATAAAATAAGTTCAGAGCCAACAAATTTACATGAGTGCAGTTTATTCTGAAAACATTTACATGTCATTAATACATTAACATAATACAATGTTCAGAGCATATTTTACTGTAACTGGGATGCTCCTCTTTAGAAATTATAGGCAGTGGAAAGATCACAGCTTTTCTGTGTTGTCGGGTTTTTCAGGCATCCCTGAATTACCCTATATCAAGGGAGCTGGCACCTTCTGCTAAAGTGAAAATTTGAGATCACAATGCTTTAAGCTAGTATTTTCCTGTGGGATCATCTGTTCTTACTGGAGATCAATAGTTTTTAGTTTTGCTGGATATGTGGGACTGGATTCAGCTGTCCAAACATAGGTGTCTAGTGCCGTTTTAACATCACTGCATCGTGCCTGGCCTCTAGCTCCCATGTGAAAAAAGAATGTGTGCACCTAATAACCCAGCAAAAACAAACTGGATGTCACAAAGAACTTCAAATAGTCATAACTGTCTGTGAATGACAACAGAGGAGAATCTTTGGTATTCCCTGTCTGTAATGTAAGCATATGCAGTGTAAGCTCATATGTATATAGCCATATATTTACACCAGAATTAAAGGTCTTAATCTGGAGCTGAATCCTACCCATGGTTAGTACGTATGAACCCCCTAGAGATTCCTATACTTCTTGCTGAGTGCCAAGCCTAACCTCAAACAGTAAGGGTAAGTAAAGTCTCTCCTTCTCAGAGACCTTCAGGCAGATCTCTACTGAATTTTCTCAGAGTAGAAAAGGGGGAATTTGTTTTTACAATTTTCTGGGGAAAAAAAGAACTTCTTATCCGAAGAGTGGAAAGAATCTGCATGAATGATCAGCCTAACATTATGTTTTCTAACCCAGTGTAGGGCTACCACCCCATTCAGACAAGTAAGGTGTTTCACCACGCTTCAGATGACTAAGAAATGCATTGGAGAAGCCATTACACTGATCCTGCAAAACAGATTCTTCTGTCCCATCCCGTGTATATATCTCATCCTGTTGGATAACTGTTTTCTTTTCTCCTTTCAAGAAACCTTTCTTTGACAGCGGCTGGATTGCTGCTTTTCACTGCCATGAAGAGTTGTGAGGAGTCAGTAAAAATCCTGGGAAGATCAGACTGCTCTTGCACTTTGTAGTGAAGCCACATGATGCCCTGAACTCCTGCAGAAGCCTGTTCCATTAATTAAAGCTTTTTGAGAGTAAAGCCTGAGTCTTAACCACTGCAAGCTGAATGGGAGCAGTGGCCACCAAAACATCCCTGCAGATCGCAACTTTCATAGTGGGAAGGGAATGCAGATGGTCCACAGCAAGTCAGTCTCAGTTGGCTCACCTGTTTTCAAACTTTGAGCAGTAGAGCAAGAGTAAACAACCAAGCCTGGGGTATGACTGGCAAACCAAACAGGCTCTATACACATAAGCAAGGTCAGGGATATGGCCTCATGGGATTCCAGTGAATGAAGAGAATTGGAGGAAGAATTTAGCAAAGTAGCTTTGCAGGCAGTCAGATCTATCTGCTACTGATATTTGGTAAACTTTGTGAACAGGCAATCCAGGTAGGAGGTTATTTTTCATCTTCAGCCTCAAGTCAGACCTGCTGCTCAGTCAGTAGGGACAGTATTTTTTAAGTGTAGCCTTTCTGGAGGGCAATGAGCAATTGTGTTTCTCTTGACTGAACAAGACTTTGAGCAGCAACAGGCTGCCTGGCAACATGATTGCTCCTAGCTGGCTGCATGATGTCGACCAAGGCTGTACGTGACGTCACCTAACAGCTGCCAGCCGCGAGCTGATTACAGCCATATGATGATCAGCCATTTGGATTCACACACAAACAGCTCATTCATGCTCAGCTGCTGCTTTCTTCCCCGGGTAACAAAAAGGCTTTTTGGTACAATGATGGCACAGGGAATATCATCAGACCATAAGAAGGAACATTCAACTCACGTGTTTGAACAATGATTTAGAAAATTAGTCCCCTTGAGGTGCAAATAAAAATACCTTGCCAAAGACGTGATGGGGTAGCACATCTTAGTGGTACTGACTGTCAATACTGCATGACTGTAGAATCTCCTACTCATTATAGGTAGGGTGGGTAAGGGCATGTGGAAAGGGAAAAGGATTCAGTATGCCTTATTTTAAGCTGCCTGCCTTCAAAGTGTAGCACAGCAATTAGACTGAGACTTGAACACAGCAACAAAACAGAGTGTGTGGTTAGCACTAGTGCTGTGGTTGCTTTTAAGACCTCATCCAAACCCACAGAGCCGTGAAAAATTAGGTTAGTATTAATACAGATTTTGTGACAATGGAATTTGAGGCTGTTTATTTATTTTTATCACATAGAGCTGGAATAATTCATTCTGGAGTAAGTACAGCTACAGAGATAAATTAGTGTCATCGTTCATGCTACCCTGATTTTTCTCCCCATATTAAAAAATTGGACTTCCATAGGCATATGTTGACCATTAGAGGGCATCATTGATATTAGAAGCTCTGTTACTTGATCCATACTTTTATTGCTCTTTGATCACAGCAAAACACCTATTCAGAATCATTAAAGTAAGTATATAAATTCTTCATCAAAACTTTTATTGATTTCTGGAACACTACTTTTAAAAGTTTCTGTTTATAGTATAAGTATATATAGGTATACTGGTATGTGCAGAAAAAATAATTTCTCAGGGGACCTTTCCACTTTATTTTTAGTTTTCTTGCAGTTCTACTTATATATCTTTCCATCAGAAAAGACCAGATTGCATATCAGATGAATTTTAACCATCAACTTTTCTTTCTTTGTTATTTGCCCATTTGAATTACTATTTTATTCATAAAACTCCTAACTAAAAAATGTATTTTTTTTCCTCAATTCTGTTAGTTTTGTTTTATCCTAGTCTCTTTTTTTTTTCTTTTGTGAAATCTCTGGTTTTCATGAAATGACAACTCTCATGTTCATTTAGTTCAATTTTATTTTTCAGAGACCTTTCAATATCAGATATATGAGACTAACATGAATGGAAGAGGAAGAAAAGAGTAAAATAGTAAACATTCTTCCCAGAACACTTTGGAAGAATTCAATTCTATAAAGTGCCAGCAGTTTGAGTGCATTTTTAAAAGCTTCAAAGGAAAAAAAGAGTGACATTAGATATATCACATTTTACATTATTAGCTAGTTGCATATTTATGTCTCATTTGTCAACTCAGTACAGAAATGTAGTGTTTACTGTAAGGTGTTCACAGTTTGTCCCCCTCTAGTGGCAATTTCATTTAATGTCTTGAGAAATAGAACAGGTTGAACATTTTTTCAGGAAAACAGGTTTTTAAATCATAGAACAGGCTTTTTGACATATTTAATTTGGCTTGCAGAACTGATTTTTTTTTTTTCTAAAAAAAAAAATTCAGAAGTCAAACTATCTTGAATTCTAGCTGATCTGTAAAGGCCAATAATTTATCTGAGAAAGAACCTCCCCATGCTAGAACTAGATTGTGGTAAAACATGGGAGAAGTGGACTGAAAGAGCTCCCTGTCCCTGCTGAGGAGAGAAGGCACCTGGGATAGCTTACAGAGATATTCCGCAAAACACTGATGAAAGTGTTTCACCAAATTATAACAGTTAAAATATCAAACCGGTATTTCTGTGGAAAAAAAAAAAAAAGCAGTATTACAGAATCACAAAATTACAGAATTACAGAATCTTTGAACTTCTATGGGACCTTCTAGAGATCAATGTAAATTCCAGTTTAGACTAGGTGAGATCAAGGTTTGCCACGAACTTTTACCTTTACTAAGTCTGATGAAGAGAAGAAAAGGCATATTAGCATAAGAAAGTAGCCAGGAGCACTAAGCTATCTGTCTACAACATACTGACAGTGCATTGGGACAATATAATGAGTTTTGAGAAGCTCAGTGCAGAGCAAGGCATTTAGTGTTAGACTTTGATAAAATGTATAACAGATGAACAGGAAATGAGACGAAGGAGAATAAATGGAAGCCAACACCTACTAATTTTAATGGTAGTGAGAGATAACGAAAGTTCATTTAGAAAAACTTGCCACTTAGTTACTTCCATGCCAGTATTAGTAACAAAAACTCCAATGGTACACTCATAATGACATTTTGATTACCTGCATCCCCATGAGGTTCTTCAGCTCCCAGTGAACCATCAATAAAGTCCATGGCTTTCCAGGAAGTGGTTGTGATTATGAAGAACAGACAAGAAAGCTCTTCCTTTTATGGTTAGGTGTCAAAATGATTACAGTCTCAACCATTCTGTGTAGTCAGGAGGCACAGTAATACTGAAGGACTGAGAGTCCCACTCATTGCAGTCTTCCAGAGTCTTACGCCAAAAAGAATAGGAAAGACTTGTACCTATTTGTGCTTGTTATTAGCAGCTGATGGTCAGAATAATCCCATGACAGTAACAGTGGTTACCTTTGCAGAATGCTTCAGACAGAGCTTATTTGAACCTGCATTGTTCTTATCAGAAGTACATGTTCAAACAACCTTAATTTAATTTACCTAAGTTGACAACACTCCCACAATACCTTTTCTCCAGTGATCTTGTTTAAATTCTCATATATTTTTGATCCTTGAATCTGAAAGCCCCTTGAAGACGAATTACAGTTTATCTTCATTGTATTAATGCAGAAAGTGGAATGACTTAGTTAAATTCACTGCATTAGCAGTTAATGCATCACTCTTGTGACCAGACAGCTTGGCCCTTTTCAAAATCATTTATGCCTGACCTGTCCCTATTTCATATAATTTCAGGAATAGTCATTTTGTTGTGACATCATTAGTCTGTAATGTCTGCTAAAAGGAAATAATAACAGCATATATTAAGCACTCATTTTCTCTATCCTGTAGAGGGGACAGCTGTCAAGGAAGGGTTTTGATAAATCACAAAACCTAACAAATTACAAAGAAAATACACATTAGTTACAAGTTATTGTCATGTAAATAATCCATTTGCTTCAGAAATAGTGTCCTAATTGTCAAAAAGGGAGCATGAGGCACAAACCAATGTGATTAGACCACGATGTAAACAAGAATATAAAAGGTTGATCATAAGCATTTAAAAGTTAACCACCATCTAATAATTTGTGGATGGGGCTTGCTCTGGGAGGAAGTGAGAATAACAAAGAAATTATCTGAAGAGGAAAAATATAATGATCCTTGAATAACAGGATGCTGAACAAATAATGTAATTTCATGCTAGGGCAAGTAAACAATGGTGAAATGAAAGATGAATTCTCTTAAGAATAGTTATAGGGAATTGGAGGACAAAGGAAAAAGCAAATATATTAAATAATTACCATCAGCTAACATAAACGGGGAGAAGGGTGAGGAATTGAACTTTGCTGAAATGAAGAAATGACTTCCAGAGGAGAACCCCTTAGGAACTCCAAAACACATACATAAAAGAAATTACGGTTAGTCACTTTTACAGTTGTCAAAAAGATGAGTTCTTTTAAGAATGTCAAACTGACAAGTCATGGAATGACTGAAAGCCTTTAAGGGATATGTAGATTTTTAAAAAATTATGATATGGATTACCAGATTAAAAGGAGAATCATGTTCTATCCGTTCTTGTAAAAAGCCTATGGAATGAGTGAGCTAATTAAACTGGTCAAAATGAAGAGGTGGGAATATGAAATGAAAGACCACTTCTTTTTCCTGGTGGACACCATTTCAGAAATTATGTAGAAGGATATTTTTTTAAAGTACAATTGGTTGACTTGATTGACAAATGGAATGTTCATAATTAACAATACAATACTTTAGGGAGTTACCGGACATTTAATAGATAGAAAAGTATTTTTATTTTTTATGTGTTTTATGTTTATGATGAGAACAGACTACAGATCTCTATACCCAGCAGCTACCTGCTAAGACACAGAGTTTCTGCAGGATACAGGATATGGATATAATATGTGAGACTGACTTGACTGGTGGTCAGCCAGGTCTTCACAGTGAGTTCAGAGAGATCTGAAAGTCTTTCCTCATTCTCTTCCCTCCTTTTGCAGTAAGGTTTTTGGAGCATGGACAGTATGCTGATATGCAAAACAATAGCATTTAGCTACTGGTCTTCTGAATGCTACTGAATTCAAGTAATTAATCACAGTAAAATTATACCCAAAAAATTAATGAGGAAAAGGCTGAATCATGCAAGTAGGTAGGAAAAAAGTCTTCTGAATTAAAATTGCTTAAAAGATGGCAAACACAAACAGAAAAAAAAAAAAAAAAGAATGAAGGAAATGTTGAAAATGTCCTTTAAATATGCCTTGAAATATATGGCTCCCAAAGAGTAAATGAAGAGAATTCTATCTTACTGGTTGATGGGAGGGTAGCATAACTCTTAGGAGGTGGTATTATTGCTGTGAAAGGCACTTGTTATACCTCACCCAGAGCACTTTCTGCAGCTTTTGTTGTAATACCTCAGCAAGAACATAATTGCCCTTGAGCTAGTAAGAAGCAGAGCAGCAAGAATAATATCCTTTGAGATGTGTCATAGAGAAAGGTTAAAGGAGTTTGGTCTAGTGCAATATAAGAGGCTCTGTAACAAATTAAGTGTAAGTTGCTGGGGCTATTAACAAGCTACCAGCTATGATTTGAGAACAGAAAATCACACACACACACAAAAAGCTTATTTGAATGGCTTAATTTTAATACTTAGCCTGCTAAAACACACAACATGCAATAGACCAGATGCTTATCTGGGGAAGCTTGAGGTCAGGCTATAATTCCATCAAATTACACTAATTTACACCTACTGAGGATCTACCTTGAAATTAATTTACCCTCAGAACATTCTTGTTAATATTAAACCTTTTAATTTTAGTAAGTAGAATAACGTACTAAAGTGGATAAATAATTCCTTCAAAGTGACACACGGAGAATTTTTCTTTTGTTTTATTTTATTTCTCCCTTGGTGTTATGTTTTCTTTTCTCTTGTTTTTGCTCATGTCCACTAAGCAGTACAGTCGAGACAGATTAGAATAAGGTTCTTTGATCAGACAGGTTTTAGACAGGAGTTGTGGGAAGACTTTTTTAATCTCTGTGACACAGTTCAAGCATTTTGGGATCTTCTAAATGTCAAGTTTAATTTCATTTATTTCTTTATTGTAGTGAAGTACTTGTGTGGAGAAAATACTTGGGAAAGATGCTGCCCTTAGATCACATATTAAACTGCACACTTAATGTGTTGTCAAATTTAAGATTAAACTAGGCTGACATACACTTAGTAACAAAATAAGGCCTATAGCTTCATACTAAAGTGTCTTCTGGTGGTTAAACTTGACGGAAGACTTCTCCATAATGTATAATATGATGAATAAATTTGCTGCCAATTAAAATAGATTCAGGTAGTGAGAAACAAAGACAAATAAACTGACACTTTTCCACCCTCACCTTTCTCAGGTCCAAGTTCAATCCTTTAATCCAGAATTCCTCTCCCTTGAGGGGTGCAGAGGGGTGGGGATGACGGTTGTGGTCAGTCCATCACAACCCCTCTGAAATCATAGAAGTGCTACTACCATCATTGATTGACTTGCCCTTGGCCAGCAGTGGGTCTGTCTTGGAGCTGACTGGCATTGGCTCTGTTGGACACAGGGGAAGCTTCTAGCAGCTTCTCACAGAAACCACACCTGTAGCTCCTCTGCTACCAAACCTGTGCAATGCAAACCCAACAAATTGTGACATCTTTTTTGAGTGCTGAGTATTCCAATGTGTACAGATTTCAGTGTTTTTGCTAATCAGCAATAACAATGAGCAATCTATTATATTAGATCTGAAAAACGGTGTGTGGTAGATTAACCTTGGCTAAGGGCCAAACTCCCATCCAGTGGCTCTATCAGTCTCCCTCCTCAACAATATAGGGAGAGAAAATAGGATGAAATAGCTTGGGGTCAAGATAAATATAAGGAAACCACTTACCAGCTATCATCACAGGCAGAAAAATTGATTTGGGTAAAATTAATGTAACTTAGAGCCCTGAGAGTTGTAGTCAATGGGGCAGAGTCCAGTTGGAGGCCTGTATCGAGTGGTATCCCTCAAGGGTCGGTACTGGGACCGGTGCTGTTCAATATATTCATCAATGATTTGGATGAGGGAATAGAGTACACTGTCAGCAAGTTTGCTGATGACATGAAACTGAGAGGAGTGGCTGACACACCAGAAGGCTGTGCTGCCATTCAGCAGGACCCAGACACGCTGGAGAGTGGGGAAGAGAGAAATTTAATGAAATATAACAAGGGCAAGTGTAGAGTCTTGCATCTGGGCAAGAACAACCCCATGCACCAGTATAAGTTGGGGACTGACTTGTTGGAGAGCAGTGTAGGGGAAAGGGACCTGGGGGTCCTGGTGGACAGCAAGATGACTATGAGCCAGCAATGTGCCCTTGTGACCAAGAAGGCCAATGGCATCCTGAGGTATTTTAGAAGGGCTGTGGTTAGTAGGTCGAGAGAGGTTCTCCTCCCCCTGTACTCTGCCCTAGTGAGACCGCATCTGGAATATTGTGTCCAGTTCTGGGCCCCTCAGTTCAAGAAGGACAGGGAACTGCTTGAAAGAGTCCAGCACAAAGCCACAAAGATGGTTAAGGGAATGGAACATCTCCCTTATGAGGAAAGGTTGAGGGAGCTGGGTTTCTTTAGCTTGGAGAAGAGGAGCCTGACGGGTNAAAACTAGGGAAATACAATCCTGAGCTATGTCTGAAAGTATTTGCACTCAAATAGCTTGAGTCACTTGAGACCAGACATGATCCTCCAGATATCAGACTTTCCTACAGTTTGTGGAAGAAGTTTCAGTTTTTGTAAGTTAATAAATATTCATCAGCTGAGACTGTAGGAAATCATAACAGCAATCACTTAAGTCAGAAGATTGGCTGTCTGTTCTTAAACCTGTGAGTAGCTGAAGATTATTATTTGTTGATTTATGTATTCTTCCATATATTTTTACAGGGTTTTTTCAACAGGAGACAAATGGGAAGACTATGCCTTCAAGTACATTATACTCTAATTGTTAGTGCATTTACTTAAAAAGGGTAGGTTGGACATAGCTTAGACAGAAAGAAAAACAGAAATTAATTTTCCATTTCTAGAAGACTATTTTAACTACTTAACTAAAAGGCAGAGAGTTGTTTTCTTATCTAGGTATCTTCTGCAGGAAAATACTATCTTCTTTCTTTTCCTTTTTAATTTCAGAAGAAGGATCAGTTTATGAATCTTGAGAGGACTAAGCTATTTCAAAGTTAAAAGCCTGCTTCCCTCAGAGAGCATTAGTAAAATTTCTACCTTCTGAAAAGCATGAGTTTGGCATCCTCTGGCACTGTATAGGAAAGCCTGGGTGGAGATTGCTAATTCCCCTTCTCAAGAAAATGCTTTAATCCCTACTATAAGTGAAATTTGTGGCAGGTGCATCCACCCTGATAAAAAATCTAATAAACTCCAGGGCTTGCCAGAGACCTGATAAAAATCAGTGTCTTACAGCTATTAAACAGTGCCTCATGGAAATTACCGTTGCCTTAGGGTCCAGGCCCTTAGCCTGCCTTTGTCGTGGGCTGGATGCAACTGATTAGAATGACCACAGTGCACACGCAACAAGAGTGTAAATGGAGTCTTGCCAGATTGCTGATTTTGAGTTGGTTCCCTTGGGGCAAGTGGGACTTGTAGTCATGAATCCTCCCCTTGGATATACAGGACACTGTCCAAGGATAGTTCCACGGATTGAGTGAGCCTCACCCCCACTTCAGTGAGTGAATATTTCTTTTGGTTATATCCTTGAGTGAAACCTCTCCCCCTTGGGATGAGAGACCCCTTTTGGGTACCCTTTTGGGAGAGATTTTCCCTTTATGACAGAATGTGTGCACATTTTGGTTCATCTTTCTAAAAAGAATATTCCTTAAAGTTAGGAATTAGCTGTGTAGCAGTGTATTCCTGACCGACACCAGAACTTGTAATTTAATTTTGTCAAAAGGACTGTGAAGTAATTTTGGTTACAATGACTCTGCATTTTGAGTAGCTGCTTCTGTCTGTTTTGTGGATGCCTCCATGACAGAACTTGAAGGCACTTCAGGTCCCTTCCTTTGTCTTTGAATGGTGCCATAAACTCTTCTAACATTCAATAGGACATGAATTCTTTGAAGGAGGGGAGCAGTGGATACTAATGTGTTATACGTTTCACAAAATTTGTACGCTCGCTAAAATTTTTTAACACCAGAAGGATATCAAAGCTTTTTATTGACTTAGGTAGGCTTTTGATTTCACTAAAGATGTTTTAGAGTTGAAAACTTCTCAGAAGCATTTTGCACAGTTGACATCCAACAAAAATCAGTGAGTTCATGGCTTGTCTTAAACAAGAACCACATCCAATCAATTTTCATCTTGCATAAGGTTGTCAGGACACTCATTAAGCTATTCTAGGCATATTGAAGAGATATTGATCTTTACTGAATGTGCAAACAAATCCTTTGAATGTTCCTCTATTGAGCTCTCATAAACTCTACAGATAGATTCAGGAAAATAGGAAGTCGTATACAATTCTGGCATACAGGCTTGCAATACCAGGTTCACCCTACAGAACAGAATTCTTTGTCACAAGGGCACATTGTTGGCTCATGCTTTACTTGGTGCCCACCAGGATGCCTAGATTCTTTTCTGCAAAGCTAGAACATATAGGCACTCAGTCCTAAGACTTAGTCCTAAGAGTTAGTTGAATATGACATTTCCAGCATTGCTTTCTGGTGGATCTTTACAGCAGTGATTCTTGTAGGCTTAGACAGGCCTTAAGTTTGACATCCCCAGGCTTTTCAGCTTTACTGCATGTTTTGTGCTTGCCTTTTATGTAAAATGGCGTTCCCAGTGTGTCAGGAAGCTTCAAACGATGGAGGATATATGAGATCCTCACAAAATCACTGCATTTAATAGACTTCAATAATAATACTTTTTCATGCTACAAAACTTACTCATATGAGTTTACGTTATGCATAAGAAACATACAAGTGGACTATGCACATGATGCAAGAATACTTCAGTTAGATGTGAATTTGCTTATTGTTTATATTTTTAAAAATCCTCTAATAATAGCTGATTGTGCATTTCTAAGTAATCAACAACTTAATGATCAATAATTATAACATAAGTATAAATAAGGATATTTCATTTTTCTTTAATATTTTTCTGGCACTGGATCTTGAAATATTTTGTAATGGAGTCTAAAATAATTTAATCCATATGAAAGTTCAAGATATATGGCACAGAAAGCAAATATGGTAGTGACACTCAGAAAAAGATGAAGACAGATGAAACTAATCACTTCTGCTTCCTTTCTTTTCCCAACATCACAAAACAGAGTGGGCAGGTCCTTTGATATCCTCATAGAAAAGAAAATTCAAGTTAAATTTCCCTAAGTCCTCTTTTTATTTATTACTAGCTGTAGAAGTCCAAAAAACCCAAAAATTTTTTACTTTGAAAGTGTTGCCCAATTATCCCAAAGAGCTAATTGTGCTCAACACCTGCTTCTCCTCCAACCCTTAATTTTTTATGTTGGCAAATGTTGTCTTCCATCATGGAGTACCTTCACCTGCTGCTGTAGATCACAACATCAACTTATCTTTCCCCTGAATATAGAGATGTACTGCAATTCAGAAGATAAGAAAGGAAACTTTCTGTGACTTTGGTGCCACAGTACAAACCTTGTACAGACCATGCTGATGGGACCTGCTGATTTTTATTCTGACTGCATTAAAGGTTGCCTGGTGTTTTGTAGACCACATTTTTGAAGGCTTTTCACTTGCATCACCTCCAACACACATACTGGAGTAACTGCCTTAATAAGTTGATGTTTCATAAAAGACACTTTAGTTGAGAAAAAGCCTGTATATTACGCACAAAATTCTTTCTTCAACCAGCCTTACAGCCCCAATGTCAATAAGGAAGGGAACAACTGTACAAAGTAAAGAGCAACAGGATTTCTGATAAGAATTGCTTCGTACTGGGGCTGATTGACTCTCTCTGACACCTTAAAGCTTTCCACATCAGGTAATGCTTTTCCTGAAGCCACTGCCGGGTCTGGTTGATAAGGGTACTTGAAATGCTGAAAGCTGTGATCTTGTTAAAAAGGGTCAAAAGAAGCAATCTTAGTAACATTTCAATGGTTGGATTATTGCTGCTGAAGAGAGCAGTAAATGCCACTTACAACTAAATTTTCCACTTCATCTGAGATGTGGATAACTGTTCTTCTGATACCTTTCCCCTAAAGAAAGCTCAGCAGCAGTAGGTAAAGGAAAATAATTACATATTTAAAGGTAAAACTGTCTTAGATAAATTCAGTGC
>VZZY01008119.1:69947-94601 GCA_013400335.1 Eurystomus gularis
GGGGGGGGGGGGGGAGGAATTAAAGACTTTTTATTTAATGTAGTTGATTAAATCAGGGAAACTATGCCCAATAGCTCAAATTAATGCTTAAAATCAGCTAAGATGCATAACTGTGTGTCAGGGCTTTTTTAAAAGCATGTGCTGCATTGTTAGATACCTTAATCCGTTTTCTTGTCATGGCTGCTTAGCTAACATACACCTTCTTATGCAAGATATATTATGTTTATAGTTTTCCTTTCCTCTTTTCTTTTGTTTGCCTTTTCTAAACTTAAAAGATGAGCTGGAGTGGCCAATCTCATTTTTGACCAGCCATGGAGGGTAGAGGAGGGGTACATCCTATCACTGGTAAACAAGAGGCTTGGCTGTATATGATAGGGAATAAGACAAACCCAGAAGATACCCTGGTTCTTGAAACGGGACTGTATACTCAGTGTTTGAATCAACAGCGTTGGTCATCTACACAGTGCAGATCTTTTCTGACTCTCAGAAACCAGTAAGCATGATCTCAATTCTTTTTTTTCTTTTTTTTTTTTTTGGTGAATTTTGAAGTAGCACTAGAAATTGTAAATATTCCCTGATGTGGTTGGGTGACCAGGATTTGGATGAAGTTTCTTCAAGCAGGAGGTGTATAGCAACATAGGATAGGGTAAACTCCAAGCAGCTTGAAGAATTTCTAGAACCCCCATGAGAGAGACAAAACCACTGATGCTCAGCTCTGCATTGGCTTCAGGGGCTTTCTTCGTTATTAGCTGTTTGTATGCAAGGAGCTTGTATGCAACAGCTCACTTCATCTTGCTCAACACTAGGGAACAACAACACTGGATGTTGAGGACAGAGAAGAGGTTGTAGGGAGGTTAAAAGCTGGCTCAAAATCTGGACAAAAAAAAAGCATAGGTCTGGCTATACAGTTTTGTGTAGGCAACCCTTAATATTATGGTTGCTGAGTCAAGGAAAGGAATTTAAACATGTTTTAAAAAGTAGGAAAAAAAAGGGAAGGAAGAGAAACGAGTCAGCTAGCATTTAGTTACGGTAATATCCTCAAGACTGAACCTGACAAAGATCTGACCAACTTGGTCTGACCCCGTAGCTGCCCCTGCTTTGAGCTGGATTTTTTACTGGATACTTCTTGAGGTCCCTTCCAGCTTGAATTATCCTATGATCTGATGGTCCCAAACTGCCATCTGAAATGGCCCTCCAAACCTAATGCAGTCCTCCTATGTGACTCCTAAATAGATGACATTAAGTCCCAGCTTCTAGACATTAAATACAATAAATAGTTAGGGTGGAGGCAATAAAAGTGTCTTTCTTTAGCTTCCACTGGTGCTAATTGGATTGATGTAGTTTACTGTATCACATAAAGCTGTTGGAATCACATAGGTGGGCCTGTTCCTGTCCTGTGTCCTGCTGTGTCCTGCTGTTGCATGTGGCCAGAGCTACTTCATCTTGTAGGTCAGATGATCGTCGTGCCAAGATACAGAACCACAAACTAAATATTTGTGTATGTTTGAAGAGGAACTTTAACCATAAGATCACCTTTAATCACTGCACAAGACTAATACCACGCTGAGCATTAGACAGAAGGTTTTCTACAGAAAAGAGAGAAAGAATGAAATACAAAGAAATGGGGAGGAGTTGCCTCCAATGTCTCAACAGAACATAGAATATAGAGCACTTTCTAAAGAAGATGAAAAAGAGAGATCCTTAATATTATGCTCCTATCCAGGACAGAAGATCCCATCACGGAAGCTCTTTTGCTAAGCATAAGTGTATATTTATTTTCATTTTAATTTTAATGTGTTTAGTTTTATTCTATTACTTCTATAATTTTAATTTACTGATATTTCTGTATTCTGACAGGAAGTGAAAGCAAGTGGGGATATGAGTATCTAGCAGTGGTTAGGGGAATCCTTAACAGGATTTTATGCAGTGATTTTTCAGTGAAAATTAGTCCTTTATCTGGAACTCAGGTGAGTTCCTTACATAGAAACTTATAGAAAAATATTTCATATGTATATTATTGATGTTGTCAAAATACAAATAAATTACAATAAATAACAGAATAGAAAAAATGCCTACATACTATACATCTTTTTAAAATCACTCTAAATTTCTGCAATGTCTATAGTGACCAAAATGCCAGACAACTGTTCCCTATGTCCTTAGGGGCTCGAAAGAGATTTTTGTTGATTGATGTCTATATTTTATGGAAGTATTTTATTATATTCTTCTCATTTTCTTCCTTCCTGTCTCCCATACCCCAACCCCCACAACATGCTACCTTTAACTTCTTCTATTATTTTAGAGATAATGATACATCTTGACCTGCTGATGGTGCAGTTTGTTCTTGCTGTGACACTGGCTTGAGTTCACCACAGTTTGCTCAAATTCACTGCAGCCTGGTAAACCTCCAGGTATATTCAGAAGTCTTTTTAGTCCAGGGACCTAATTTAGTCAAAAATGCTACAGAACCTAATGCAGAAGATGCTAAGCAGGCTGTCAGATAGACACACTTTATTGCTCTCTACTGACTAGTTATGGGGTTAAAATATTTAGAGGGACTGGTTCATTTCCCACCAATTTCTTCTGTTCTCAACATCACTCTCCCTTCTCTCTAAGCATCACATATTTAGAACACTACATATGAGGCTTATCCATGCCTAAGTTAGATGCTAAATTAGTCACACTAGACTTGAGACTTTGTAAACAACAGCATAATTTTCTCTTTCATAAAAGCTAAAAAAGTTAGATGCTTTCTAGACGGGCAACTCTCACACTACCGCATGTAGAATACTGCAAGCTAAAACTGTTCTAAAACTTACTTATTTCACGACCGCATAAAATACTCCTGTCCCAACTAAACCAATTTTCCCCCCTCTTTGTAAGAGACTATACTCCTTGTCCGGTGTTTCAAAATTCTAGTTCAATCGCCAACATAGTAGCCAGAACGTTTACACTAGAGCTGTTCCTTGCACTGTGGCCCATTTCCGTTTGCCATGGAGATCTGCTAGGAAACATGGTTCATAAAGAATGTACTCTTGTGTGTATAGTATTGCAGAGCTAAAGAACTGAGACATAATGAGCCTGCAGCATTAATCTGTTTCCACTGGACTAAGATGTTATCAATGGGCAAGAAGTCAGAGACACATCCTAAAATGGTCTATTTTTACATTACACTTCCATTTTTCTTACAAGAGGTAAATCAGGAGAAATGTGAATTTCAGTTTATGGAGATTGTGCAAGCCTTGCAGTTTCTCCTTAGCCCTCTGTTGGGCACAAGGCGGGGTGCAGGGTTCTTTTCAGATCAGGAAAGGGATAGCAACAAGTGGTGTAACAAAACTGCCGTAATAACAATAATAATAATTTTAGAAACACAGTAAGAAGTAGGAAGACAAATATAGAAAGTGCATAAATCTTAATTTTTCTTCAGATTTGAGGACTCCTTTCTCATGCAGCATCAGACAGACCCTAGATGAACAGTCACAGCATGCTACGCAGATCCCATCCATGGGGAGGTTCACAACTCCCTTGCTACTGTGATTTCCTATAACTAGTATAACAAACAAAACTACATATTTGTTTTGACAGGTATTTTTTTATACCTACCAGAACATACCCACCTACATACATTTGGGAACTGTATCCCGGAACAGTTCATACCTAGAACATTCCAGCATATTCCCTTTATTTTTACGTCTAGTGTTACACTGTGGTCACTGAAGCTAGTCAAGCTTTAGCATAAGGCTTACCATGGCTGTGAGAGTTTGCTCAAGATAACTAGCTCCTTGAATACAATGTCTTCCACAAGACGCCCAGTAAGCACTCATCCTTCTTGCATACTAACCACAGTGGTGACATATATTGGATATTTTCATCTGCAAAAAAAAGAGGTCATGGTAGGTCTAGACCCTGCACTCCCCACACAACACTCCAAATACTAATGACATTTACATAAATATCTGTTTATTAATATGTTATCACAAACTAAATTACTGTGCATGTTTCATGTACACCTCATTTAAACACAGTTAGATGTTTCAGGAGTTTGTATTAAATAAAATATTAATGAGTAGCTATATGTATTGTATATATATGTGTATATATATACATAATATATACATGTATATATATTCTGTCATTCTGGTCAGTAATTAAAATTTCCCATACTATTTTGTGATACCTAGTGATTAGTAAAAAAGCAATGCATCTTGTAGTGGGATTTACATTGTGATTGGTGTACTCTAACATCATCCTGCAATTATCATGATTTCTTAAAATATAATTTCCTGAAGCTATAGCACCTGGGGAATAAGATTTCACATGAAAAATTTCTATTTGCCATCTGTTCACACATGAAAACAAATGGGGGCCTCAGATAAATGTGGGGCCAACAGTGTGTTTGACAGGATGGTCTTTTGTTGAAGGCACTAATTTAGGATTGAGAAGATCTGTGCTATACTATCTGAACAAGAGTTTCTGAATAGTCTTGAGTTAGTCATTTAATCTCATTCTTCCTCTGTGTAACTAAAATAATTTTAACTTTTTTTTTTTTTTAATCATCGTCATGGATAAAGATGAATCCACTAGACTGGAACCTGATGGCTAACTAGAAATCAGAGATTAAGATCTCATATTTAGAAAGCATTCTCAACAAAAGATGATTCAAAATTATGAAAAGGATAGTTTACACCAAGGAAGTAAACTTAGGAATATAACTAATGGGAAGGATAAATTTATAAAGAACATCAATGATAATTGGGACTCCTGTAGGAAAATTTATCAATGATGCTGATGAAACTGCCAGTTTGCAGTCAAGAAACAATATATGCTAGTTTTCTGAATTCTCAGGTATTTTAGCTTTACCATAAGCCACAAATGCAAATAAACAAATTCTTTGTCCTTCCTCCCCACAAGTCTCATGCTGAAGCAAGCCTTACTGGTAAAGGTATCTGCTTTAACCTAATTTGCATAGACATTTGAGTTAACCAATGTGATATTTCAAATGAAAAAAGCTGCATACAAGTCACAATGTGTGTATTAAAAAGATTAAGAATATCCATCTGGCATTTTAATAAGTCAACATCTAGGTCATTCTGCATTTCATGTTAGCAGAATTGTGTAAGGATTAAAACTTGGATAGTAAGTTATTTGGTATCGGAGATCTGAAGTAGTTGTAAAATTATTGGATATACTCATAAAAAGCTGTAATAATAAAAGAAGAAATATTAATACTAAGTTACAAGGCTGATCTGTTTTATGGAGCCTAAAGAAAAATTACACGTGTGGGAAAAAAATCTTTGAGGGTGATGCAGCCTTAAAGAATGAACAAGAAGGGTTTCCACCCTTGAAAGCAACGACTCTTAAAAGGCTTACTCAACATCAGCCTTCCTTGCAATGATATAGGAAGAAAAGGTAGAAAAAAACTTCTGAAAGTAAGAATAGATATGCAAATGAGTCAAATAGAGATTTTTTTATATAAAATGATAGATTTATAGAATATCTCAAGCTGGAATGGACCTATAAGGATCATCAAGTCCAACTCACTGCTCCTCAAAGCTACCACCTAAAAATCAATCAAATGACTAAAACATCATCCAGGCACTTCTTGAACTCTTAGCAGGCATGGTTCCATGAGCACCTCCCTTGGAAACCTGTTCTGTGACTGACTACCCCTCCAGTGAAGAACATTTTCCTACTGTCCAATCTTAATTTCCCCTAATGCAGCTTCACTCCATTTCCACGTGTCGTATCACCAGTCTCTAGAGAAAGGAGATCAGCACATCCCACTCTGGTGCCCAAGAAGTTAGCCTGATAATATATCCAGTTTTGAGATCTGCTATTTGTAAAGGATTTTGAAGAGTTTGAAAGAGCAGAAAAAACCCACTCAAAGTATTAAAGAGTTAGAGAAAACGCCTTAGGAAAAAGCACAATTTCAAAGCACAGCCTGCTTAGTTTATCTAAAAGATGTTAGAGAACTTGACTAATACGTGTCACCAGCAAAAACACCAGGAAACGAACAGCTTTTCAATCTAGATGTTAAAGGCATAACGAGAACAAACTTCTAGATAGTGACAACAGGCAAATTCAAATGATAAACAACATTTTTTTTATTTTCTTTTTTTTTTTCAACAGTGGGCATTAATCATATTTGGAACACACTGTTAAGGTAGTTATTTATTTGTGAGAAGGATCCAACAGAGTTCATTTAACCTCCTCATTTATACCCAAATTTTAAGGTCCTGGTGAACCTGGCATCCTAAAGTATGTGTTTGCATTTCTGAGAGACACAGTGAAGGACAATGGAGTGAGATCTCTGGAGAGAAACTGTGTCTTTCTAAGTATTATGGTCAGGATCTTCTCATTATCTAAAGGCATCATCTTGCTTTTCCCTCTTGAGAGACACAGAAGTCAGAATAAAGCAACCAACATGCAGATGTGAAGTACTGGAGCCTGTGTCATGGGCCCTGAGTTGGAGTTGACCTGTGAATGAGCCCAGCAGAATGTTTTGTTTTTCTTATTGGCTTCATGGTCCAGAGGCAGAACCTGGCCCACTTGTGTCTGTGGCTCTGCCCTCAGCCAGGTGGTTGTGGACGGGGTGGTGGGCGAGGCCAGGATTATATCAACCAGAAGCCAATTTGTTGGAGGAGCTTCCTGTTGGGTGTGGCTTCTGTTTGAGGTGGTTGCATCTTGCTGAGCTCTCTTGGTGGTGTCCTTCCATGTGAAGGGCCACTGAGGGAACCATAGCTGTCCGTTGTGTCCAGCAGGCAATGCTGGCACCACAGTGGACAGTGGAGGAGCTGGGCCCACAGGAACCTATGGCAGGACTGTCTGAAAGAAGATTTCTGAGGGGATGTTGCTGAGTTCAGCATTGGCGTGTGTGATCAGGCTACTGATGGCAGCATAATATGATGATGGCTGAACCAGCAAAACAAGAGGTTTAGTCTCCATGTAGGTATGAGGGAACATCCTGCTTGGTGTTCTGCTGTCACTCCATGAGTCCTTTTTCTTTCCCATCATTCACATTCTGGTACTTTGGATGACCTGAGGCATACTAAATGCTTCTAGGGATCTATATTTCTCAAACTGAATTCCATCCCTTGTTTAGGGGGAATGGTTAAATAAGTTTTTTTAGCTTAAGCAGTAGCTAGGTCCTTAAATTAAGGTTACGAACACCACCCATCTGTTGGGTTATCAAAATGAGCCTGCATGCCACTGGGAAAATCTTGTTTTGAAAAACGTAAAATTCTTTTCTGAGTACAGTGGTAACAGCAACAGCTTGAAATAACATGCCAGTTGACTTAGTGAAGCTCAGACACAAAAGTCTTTGTTCTTTGTTTTTAAGTTTAGAAATGGAGCCAAGAAAGCTAAACATATCTTTCATCAGCAACAGAGTAATTGGCAGTCACCAAGAATTAACCATAGCCCTCTATAAACAGAGGGTAAAATTGTAGATTTTGCAACATATCTGTTAGATCTTAATTTTCTGTCACTTAGTAAAAAGAATGGTGATAACAATATTTTATTACTGAGGTCTGCACTCTGAAATACAGGGTTTAGTGGCAGGATTAGCAGTGGCAGTAAAAAAATACATGGTATTATGGCTTTGTGGAAATACCAAGTGGAAATTAATTACTACTGAGAAGTGATTCAACATGGGTGCACCCTCAGGAGAAGAGCTTATTGCACATGTTTTGCTGAAACCCTTTCATTTTCCACCTTATTCTTGGCCAAACTGAAACATTATGTGGGTATACAGCTCTCCCAATGAAATGTTCTTAAGCCCAAGGGCTAATTTTTTAAATGGAATAGACAAAAAGAAAGAGAGAAAGCCGTCCCAAAGTGCTGAATATCCCAATTTTCAGGACTTTTCCTTTGAGAAACAGAGGCTGTCAGTGCTGAACCTACTTGTCTTCCTTTTCTGAAAGCATCCTCACTGACTATGGGCAATCAGTAGATGTGTCTTTTTCTCATTATCCTGAAAAAAAAGTTATATAGAAAAGGATCTTGGTTTCATTTCCTGCTGTGCTGGAACACATCACCAAAACCACTTACATTGTTTTATTGCGGATGGTGAAATGTTAATGTCATTTTTCTAGATACTTCGACACATAAGACACTGAGGTTTGCACAGAAAAAAAATCACATTCCTCATTTCACTCTTTCTTTCTGCTGCAGGAGGTAGGGGATATAAAATAGGAGTGCTCCTCAAATCAGAATATTTTTGCTGAAGATATCATCCCCATATCCCAAAGACATAAAAAGACTTGTTATATCTTCTTGAAGAACTTACACAATTTATTTGAGAGAAATGATGAGTCCAAACTTCAATCAGGCCCAAAAGGGAAGGATTTGTCCTTGAATCACTAAAGAGCGTGTCCCTTTAAGAGCATGTAAGGTCATAAACCATAAAAAAAAATTAAAAATCAAGAAGTCAAAATTAATGCAGTATGTGAAAAGACAAGTCCTTCTTCAGGCTCACTATTGCTTTTTTAAGCAATGTATGAGAGTAAGAACAGAAAGAAGTTTGTTTCATTTAAAATAAACTCTATTCTTGCCCCTGGAGAGTCATTCCAGCCACTCTCCTGCAAGGGCACAGGAGGAGCACATAGACTTTGTCATTTCTCTGTGGTACTGCCAAAAAGTAAAAAATGTCCCAAACTTTCCAGAACTGCCTCATCTCTTTGGACTTTTTGTACTAGTGGACATGCCCTGAGCCATAGTAAATCCCTAGGTGATGGGGTGAACTGCAGCACCCATGCACTAGGATGGGTTACACTGGCACAACCCCCTTCCATATGTTGGAGAAAGAAGAGAAGCAACTGAACTGAGAAACAGCCAAGACTTGCTTGCTTCATTCCTTCTTGCTTCCTTCTCTCTGTCTTTCCCATCCTCCCTTCCTCTTATAATCCATTCCTCCCTTCCTTCCACTTTCTCCTCCCCTCCACATATTATTCCCTGCCTTCTTACTCCACTAGTGTTTCCTTTACAGGAGGAAAGGGCAGAGTGCCACCAGAGAACACTCCAGATCTGCAAAGAGACAAAGATGCATTTCTAGCCTAGGATGTGTCATAAAATGAAATTGTAGAGAGAAAGTATATCTATGGGAAATCACTGAATGTGTTTGGCTGTGAACATCTTCCCTTATAAATATGCTTTTTGTTTTGTTTTGTTTTGTTTTCTAAGTTGTGAAATTAAATCCTGCCTTCCAGGAATTGCATTGATTTTCCATCACCACTGAGAAAACTTTTTCAACAGATAGGTGAAAAACTGGAGTTTCTCTTGACAAATCACAATCAAATGAGAGCCTTTAGCTATTTCCTCCACCCCACTGAAGCACCGTTGTGAAAGAACACACCTTGATGTATAACAAATGCTCTTTAAAAGGCCCAATGCTGATGTTAATTCACTTCAGGGAGTTTGATCTGAAAGGGCCTCAGGTTACTTTTTCTATGTCTTAGCAAATTTCACTTTCCTAGACTTCTGTTTCAGTAGGTTCTGATGCAAACCAGCACTTCCATAAAACAGTTACATTATAATTAAATGATATGCTTTCCATGGCTAATTTACTGAACAATTGTCCTCATACCAAATCTCAAGATTCATCTCTTCGTCTTGACATAAAAGATTTATAAAATTATTTCAAGGCTTCTTTTCTGATTTATTTCTTGTGCAGCCTAGCTTTGGTAGGCATTTTAATAGCTGCATATCTTAGGTACCAGTGATCAATATGAATCTTCATGAAGATTCCTGGTAGTGCTAATATGAATAGTTTCTTCACTTGAAGCAGAATTTGTGAGGTATAAATACTATGAGATGTGTGTATTTAGGTGCCTACAGCAGATTCAGTGCTCAAGTGGTGAGCCCATGCTTCCCCATGGAAATAGGAGAGTCCCTCAAGAGGTCCCTGAAAATATCTTTCTTCAGATATACAGTGTTCCTTTGAGCACTAAATTAAAGTACATGAATCTTTCTCAAAAGCTGCCCCTACCAGGAAGTCATTTAAAGTTCAGGGTTTCACTGAAGTTTGATCTAGTTATACCAGCTCTAAATTTGGTTGATGGGGAAGAACCCAAGTAAACCTAAACAAAGTCACCCATAGACTAGCAGAATTGTTTGTGGAATTCACTGAAGCCACAAAGGGAACAATGCATGCACCTCTGCAAAATTCCCAAAACAATATACAAAATGAACAATTGTGTTAAAAAAAAAAGAGCCAAATTTTCCAAATCAGTAAGAATGTTCCCTGACACAGTATCCAGATAACACATTTTTTTCTTTGTTTTTGTTTAGCAAATGAAGCTCTGAATGCCCTGATCAGTCCAGAAGATCATGAAGCTTTTCTTGGCAAATGAACAAAAACATACACAATGGATTTAACAAGCTGATCTTTAATTCTGGGCAGATGCCAGTTGTTTCATGTGAAAGCATGAGGTAAAAAAGCAGGACAGGGAGTGGAAAGCAACCTAAGCTGTGCAGCTACCAATTGATTCCTGGGTAGCTGTAATGGGGCTAACAGGACCACATGAGTAAATGTCTCATTACTGAGCTGAGTTTTCTATTTCAGTACACAGGCCAGACCCTTAGTGGGTGTAAATCAGCATAAACTGGTTGTGGATATGGCACATTAATTTGTCAGATCTGACATTCTTTGGCGAACAATAGCCCTTTCTTCCTTCCCCTTCTTGCAAATAAGAAAGCCGTTTTGTGGAAAACTGACATTTCACTTACTTACACTCTGTGTAGAGAAATAAATCTAGTGCTTAATCTTACCTGTGTTCCTGTACCGCTTCCCCTCCTACCTGCTGCCCTTGTTGAACAAGAACTTACAGGTTCAAGGCCTTGAGGCATGGGTGTCATGATTAGCAATGTGGGCCCTAAAGCTAAAGTAGTTTGACAGTTGTTCCATTTCCTAGCATTTACTTCAGCAGTGAATTGAAATACCTTAAGGAATAAATACTAACCTCAGACAATAGACTGTGATCCCAAATCAAATTCTGGAACTGAATTACCCTTGAAAATTATTTCAAGTATTTCTTCTTTCTTCACTTACCTGTCAAGACCCAATATAAGCCCTTAGTTTTTATTGCGGTTAATGTTTTCCTTGCTGTTAAAAACAGATTGAATTTTCATCAGGCCAAGTTATTTTTGAGGGATAAAGGAAAATGGTAAAAGTCTCAGATTCTAAACTGATTATTGGCCTTCTGATACAAGGAAGCTGACAGCTCAACATGCTCTACCAGAGAGGATGCCCACAAAACACAATATGTAGAAACATCAGGTTATCCATTTCTTTCAGATTGTTCCTCAGTGCATTTGCTGATGTGTAATGCAGTTCTTAGAACCAAGGTAGGTGGATAAGTGATCTGAGAGTCATGGGATCAGGACTTAAGGTAGGTCTGCAGTAGTAAAATAGCAACATTATGATCCACAAAGCTCCTACTTAACTGTTATCTGTATTCCAAGGAAGTTCAGGTTTCCAGAGTGGTGTAAATTTTGTGTATACATACAGAAATATGAAGAAACTTAAATTGGAAAGACGCTCTGGAGGTTCCACCTGCTCTGTTCCTGTATAAATTTGAAGTTAGATCAGGTTGTTTAGTACTGTGAAAAGTTGAGTTTTGAATATCTTCAGTAACAATCTGGACAACCTCCATTAGGTTGTTGAAGATGCCTTCAGAGGCTTTGTTTTTTCAGCCTAAACCAACTCAATCTCTCCTGGTACCTTTTTGCTCCAAAACCTAACCATATTAAGAACCCCAGGTTGTTAACATCTCCCTTTTACTGGGACCTATTAAATCAGAAACTGTGCCCTATAGCTCTTAAGGACAAGGTCCTGCACTTGGTCTTGTCGAATTCCATGAGTTTTCTGTCAGCCCATCTCTCTGGCTTGTCAAGAGCCCTCTGACCAGAGGCCCTGCCCTCCAGGGTAATGACAGCTCGCTCCAAATTGATGTCAACCCCAGACATGATGTGGATATGTTCCCTCTGGCCGTACAACTTGTTAATTGAGAGGTCAAAATCCACCAGCCCAGAAACATCTCAGATTCTACCACCTAAGCTAAAAGAGGATCTGGAAGTAGGATGCAGTATAAAGAATGTCTTGTTCAGCTGCTGAGAAAATACAGCAACATTTACTGTTTATTTTAAACTGCAAACAGATTAACTTCTTTTTAGAGGATGCACCTAGAACAAACTCTTTATGCCTAAATAACTTCAAACACACAGGTTTTCCTCATTGCAACACATTCACTAACAAGGAACCTATTAACATCAAGGAAGATGTTAAAATCCTGTTGAATTCGCTTCACTTTATAGAAGAGAACTCAGGATTGACCAGGTATCCTGCTTTAAGCTAGAACAGAACCAATTCTGTCCAGTGATTTTATTTTTCAGCTCAGTCTCTTCTGAGTAACTGCACTTTCTGAAGTTAATGACATATTTTTGCAGGCAGTGTCTGCTTTTAACAGTGGTAACGCTCGATGTTTAGAGTTATTACCAAGGATTGATGTGTGCAGAAAGGCTCTTGCTTATACTTGCTCCTGAGGAGACAAAGGTCACTGCTAAATCTTGTGTACCATCTTGGGGTGCTGTAAAGCAAGAGGTCACACCTGTGGGGAGGAGTGGACAGGACAGGTGACACTAAACTGACCCGCAAAGTATTCCATTCCATTTATTCCATATTCAGTATAAAGTTGAGGGATCACAAAGGTCAAGCTCTCTCTTCAATAGCCAGCTTCTGAGGAAGACTGTTCTGCCTTGGAACCAAATCCATGCATTCCTAAATCCAGTTCCATAATCCAGCTCCTGAATCTGGTTCCCATCTGCAACTGAGTTCAGCCTGGGACTTCTCCAGTGCCTGCCCACAACATCAGTGGTGATGTAGTTGCCATCAGGGGTTTGGGTTCAATATTGGTTTTGTATACACTTTTATATATTTAATGTTAGTGTTATTATTTTCATTAAACTTGTTTCAGTTTTCTTTTCCAGTCAATAAGTCACTCTGCCTCATTCCCATTATCTTCCTCTTTGGGAAGGGAGAGATTTTAACAGAGAGCATCTGTCATTTGTCTAGTAGCCAGCCGAGCCCTAAACCTTGACATCAGGTCAGAGAATGGAGAGAAAAAGGCAGAAATAATTTCTTCCTGGATAGTCCTCTGGGAGAAAAGCAGCGTGGGTTCCTAGGGCTGCTCTCATATTTTGCATTAGAAATGAAGCTTCATGTTTTGTCCTTGATTCCAGAAGGCAGGAATTGCATTCCTCACTCCTTATCTTTCTAGTTATTCTTTCAGGTTTCAGTCTCAGTGAGACGTAAATCACAAATATCACATGTTGGGCTCTTTCTTACTGTTTGCACTTAGTTTTCAAGCAACAGAGACCAACACAGTGTCTTACTTTGGAAATAGAAGCCTAAATGAACTGCTACATAATGCTGTTCATAAAGTAAACTCTGGGAGATAAATAGTCCAATTAGTCTCCTACTGATATACCCCGAACGTCTTGATAGATCATACTAGGGAAACTCCAAGACTCTGGAGTGGCTGCAGGGGGTCAGGTTTTGCATGCCAAAACCTAAGATGAACCAGTTAGCAAAACAATTAGCTATAGATTAACAAAATAATAGAAAACAAAAGATAAAGGCATCACAGGTCATCAAACTCAACACATGTCACCCATATAAGATTAAAAATGTGGGAATCGATAGAAACTGTCTTGGGAGTAAATAGTTCATGGGGAATGATCAGGAACAGTGGAAAGTAGATGACTGTTTAAATTCAGTTAGACAGACATATTTTATTTTGCTTTATGGAAAGCCCAGCATCTAAGTCACATTTAAAAATGTGGCTGTCATCAAATGCCAATACCAAATAGCTGAGGAGTGACACAGGCTTTTACTCACTCCTTAATTATTAATAGTCTTGTTTTGTAGAAATCAGACCTTAGGAAAAGCTGTCAACTCATGCACAGAACGGCAATTCAGCGGCAACTCACCTCCCCGTCAGGCTGTGGTTCCCAGCTTTATTTCTCTGATTCTGCAAGAATTTCCCCAGAGCCAGAAACACTTGCAAAGAAGAAGAGTTGTTGGAGCTTAGGGTGGTATCTTGCCACTTGGTGCAGCTAACTTCTATGGTCCTAAAGACGTATGAAGAATTGCAATAGACAAAATTGCTATCTTGCCACTTCCCACCAGGTCCTTGCAGTTGTAGAGCAAGCATCTCCAACCTGATTCCAGTCATCCTGATTGCTACAGAGTTTTCAAATCTGGTAGACTAACAGAGGTGATGTTACAGCTTCAAGTCCAGCCAGCAGGGAGGCTGAGTGTGTGTTATCAATGGGCCCATGCACAAACATACATATGCCATATGTGTATGCATGTGCAGACAGGTAACCACACAGATCAATGCAAACACTTAGCAAACACTTAGACCTAACAACACCAAAGTTGTCAACCTGTTCTCTCTCACTGATCAGAAAGAAAGTCCTTTAGTGGAAAATACATATGTACATATACGATGTGGATCCCTAAAGTAATTGACCTCAGATGCTCAGTCTACCCAGTAGTTGGCCCTGCATATCAGGTCCTTAAAGTGGCCAACACTGGGACATAAGATTCCTACTCCAGTTAACGGTACACAGATGCTCGTGCACACGCTAGCACATATACGCTGTGAATCACTGCAATAATAGTCCTTAGACATCCAGTCTCCTCAGAGACTGGCCCTTGGACCCTTGTGGGTCTCCAGTTACCTCTCACACAGAGAGACACACACATGCAAACAGGTCCCTCAGTCCCTAGACCTTGCAGACTCCTGAGCAGCTGCCTTGGAATTCCTAGCCCCTCCGTTAATCAGCTTGAAGACAGAGGCCTCTCTTGTACCCTGTCCAGACCATCACCATTTCAATGCTTTTCCCTCACATCCCATAATGGTTCCCATATCCCATGACCCTCCCTTGGGCAGTGAGGTGACATGGAGAGCTGCTCCATTCTCCCACTGGTCGGGTGCCTTCCCCAGCTCATGGGGCTGAGGCTTTCCTGGGGCAGTCCTGAAAGAAACTGCTAAGACTGGGGTTCCCCAAAGTGCCTTTGTGTCTCTGGGCTCTTTGCCTGCAGAGATGAGGCTTTAATCACATAATCTGTCAATGATCTTTATAACTGATCTCTCTGTTACTTTTGAGTAAATTCTGAACGCTGCCAGAGATAGGGAAACCCTGACCTTACCTTGATCCTCTCTTTTAATGACCTTTTCCCTCCTTGCTCTAGCTCTTTTACATTTCTGTTTTAAAAGATATAGACCACCATGGCTGTTTCATTTACAATTCTGCTGTGAGCCCATGATCTGAGAAAAATTGGAAGAAGTGAAAAAAAAAACCACAAAAGAAAACTATCAACCTAGTTAGAAGCTTTTTAAACATCCTGATGGTAGCAGAAGTTTATTACTTTTTTATTGCATAATAAAACTGCATGTATGTCTTTTTATCCGTATCAGTGAGGTTTGCAAGTAAGTGTCATAATCAGGAAGAGCTATTGCCAGTCCGTTGTTCCTCTCATGGAGGAGAAACACTTCCACATGTTATTCCTGTTTTGTCTTCAAGAAAATAGCATTAGACTTTAATAACAACAGTATCAAAAACTTCAGACAATCTCAGCTAATTTATAACTATAAATCAGACACTTTATGTGCTCTGTACTACCATCAAATGCACTGAGGGGAAAAAAAAAAAAGAAAAGAAAAAGAAATAAAAGTAGTACCAATAAGTAAAAGGAATGGATTACTGAGAAGCCAACTTCCTCCCAGAAAGAGTAAACATCACTATGTGAATCACTTTTTAAAACTGTAAATAGTTTTTCTCCCTTTATTTTTTTCCTTAAAAAATATCTCTCAGCTCAATGGAAAGCAAATGAAGGGCATTGTTAAAATCAAATCCCTTCTCAATACTCTACATGTTTCACAGCTTTATTTTATTTCCCTCTCCCTTCTCCCTTCCAGCACACATGTTCTCCTTTCTCTTTTTATGTAACTTTAATGGAAGATTCAGTGCCTGTATCTGAATCCCCCAAATCTTTGATAACTAGCTCCTTCTTAACAGTGACATGGTCAAGGTGCTAGTTTTGCCTGACCAGCCTGTACATCCCAGCAAGACTGAAACAATAACAATTACACTTGAAGGTGGGGTGGGAAGGTGGAAACCAAAATGGGTCCACTAAAGCAAAATACATCAAATGAGTCCTAATGATTTCAGGTTTGGAGTACGTGGAACAAAGGCAAAAATATGAGCTATGCACATTTCCAAGAGTAACAATGTGACAGACTTATAAAAGCAGTCCAAACCAATTAGTCAGCGTATCACAGACTGGCATTGAAGGAGGAGATTTTTATGATGCTGAGACCCAGTGGAAAGCTGACATCTTTGAATGAAGACCAGAGATCAAAATGTTGCTGGATGATTTCCTTGTGTGTTCTGAATGGAACAATTTTAATGCCTTGTACCAATCCTTTTACGGGAGGGATATTACCAGGAACGCTAGTACATTGTGAACAACAATTTGTATAAAGTCTCCATTAACTAATGACTAACTACTGTCTAAAGCATCGTTGTGTCAGCAACCAACCTCATGCTTTTCCCTTTGCATTGACCTGTCCACTAGGATACAATTTAGGATACAGGCTGCCTCTTTCAAATATCCATTTTCATCACCAATGGGAACATTGACAAATCTGCTGTCTTTCTCAAGCCAGCTTCATCATTTTCATTTCCAGAGCTCTCTAAATGGATTTCTGAAGCCTGGATTTAGGGTGTGTTATCGGTTCAGTGTTAACTTCTTATTTTTAGCTGTTACTGCAGAAAAACGAATTGCGGACTTAAGATTTTGGTTCATCTTGCACGTTGTGCACAGCCAAACTAAATATCTCGGCTCCTTTTATAGTCAGTGGAAGGAAACATTTCCTTCTTGATGCAATACATCTTATGCTGAAGTAGATGGCTAAAAATAAGGCAGAAAAATCACTACCTGAAAAATTTCCCCTCTCTACTTGGCTAGAATGACAAACTAGGGTGATTAGCCTAGCTGTAGATGTCTAATGTAAAATTAAGTTAGTTGAAGCCCACCTCCATCTTCTGGCCAAAAAAGCCCTGTTCCAGCTTTTCTGAATGCTGCCAACACTGTAGTTCTTTCCTTCTGTGGTAACCTCAAAGCACAGGGCTGCAGACAGACATAGCTGAGCTGGCTCGAACTTTGACAGCATTACAACCACAGTTACTCAACTGTGTCTCCTGACATTTGGAATGGGTTAGTACAGGTAAGGGTGATTTCTCTTTTCTTGTGTCATTGGTAAGGAAGGGAGTTTTGGAATTATGTGAATCCCTGCTGGAATGTAGCATAAATACCAGAAAGTGGCAGAAAGTTGACCTAGACTCTCATCCTTATGTGAAGAGACAAGTACACAAAAACTGCCACAATTAATCATCTGCTTCCTAACCAGCTATGGTCAACCTGAGAAGCCTAGGGCTGTTGTTGCCCTAATTCTGTACAATCTATATTGCTATTTGCGTGCAGACTGGTCTTTCAAATCACTGTACTTTTTGCGTAGATGAGAAAAGGGAACCAATCTAATGGTTTATTGATCCAGTCTCAAATGGCAGGGTAAATGAACTTTCATGGCAAAGCCTGTGAACTATCTTTCATTTCTCCCTGGATTAGCACTTTTATTTTTCCTTGGATTTAAAAATCAAATTTACAAATACATTCTTTACTAAGTTTAGTGTTAAAAAAAGCCTTGGTTCTTTTTTTCTTTTGTAATTAATATTCCCACAGGCTGCCATGGCCAAAATGCTTGTATAGGTGTCACCATTTTCAGTTCTTCATGATTATATATCAATGTATATATAGCAAACTGAGTCAAGTATAGTATACAGTTAGATGACTGTGCAGACCTTATTCTTGACAACCATTATTTATTTCACTGTTCACTGTGCCACTCAGTCCTTGAGCTAGTCTGTAGTTGCTGCTTTGTCTTACTTGATGTGGTGAATCGACCACATGATTGCCTCTCCTGCCAAGAGACTTCTGCACTGCTTCAAGGAGAACAGCCTTCTCTTACCTTGGTGCATCATTGCTGCCTCTTTCTTGTTGAGTTCAAAAGCACTGTTGCAGCCAATCAGGTGTAAGTTCATTGTATACTGGGCTCATTCTGCTAGGCAAGCCTGTTTCCTCTTCTGCTTCCTCCATGTTACCCTGCTAGAACTATATCAGAATTTCTGTAGTATCTGATAATACCATACATACAAAGTACTATGCCGCCACTGAACTACCAGTGTGACTTCCAAGGGTAAGCAAGATGCAACCTTAACTACATGCTTTAAAAGAAACACTTAAGTTGCAGCATAGCCAGCCATCTCATTATGTGAAAAAATAAACATGTGCACTCACACACATAGATCAAGTCCCAGGAACACTACAGCTTTCCCAGAGGACACTGAGACTAAATGCTAAGTGGTGTAGGCTCACAAGATGTCCTCAAAGAGAACTAACTCTGAACAGCATGGAAGTGAGCTAGTGTATGCTGTTTAGCCTACGGTAGAGAGTTCTCTTCCTACCATGGTCCCCAAAGGTAGATGTTACTGCTCTGTAAAAACCAGCACCAGTTTTCACCCTAATTTTAGTTGAAAGCTCATTTTTTTCTGAAGATGAATATATTTACAATGTTTTGATTTGTGTTTAACATGGAAAATTCAGTGAAACCTATTTTCAGAGTTTTCATTCATAGCAATTAACTCAAGCTATTTTACCTGCATTATCACATCAGTCAAAACAAACTTAAATAGGTGTAATAATATTTTGGATGACTGCTGCAACATATAATCTGTCATCTCACTGCTAGCATAAAAGTTAAAATCCATTTAACAATTTGCCTGCTTAAAATTAATCAAATGCTTATGAATGCTTGTAGACTGAGAATATATGCTGCTTAATATCAAGTGAGATCAAATCACCTGTGGAACCATAACCAAGCTTTCCTTGTGTGGTCCTATTCAACTCTGATGATTCTTTGTCTCCCCACACTTCAAACAAAAACAGGTAATGATCAAAATCCTTACAGATTTTTCCCATCCTTTCTCTGACCTTATTCAGGATTGGATTATATCTTCAAATACCTTTGTCTCTTGTTAGTCCAAGGAACATGTAGATGATGTATAATGAGGTTAAGATATCCTGGATTACAGGCTGAATGACATAAAACTAACTGAAGTGAGAAGGATCCAAAGGACCCCATTCATTTTTAGAAACACCTGCAGTGTAAGGGGCTGGAGCACAGGGATATGGCACCCTTGAGATATAGTTAACATCTCACCTCAATACGTCTCTCAGAGGAACATATATGAGTATTTGTAATTTCTCTTAACACAGTGGTGGTAATTTCAATTCCTTCTCCAAAGAGATTGTGTTTATATATATATATAAAAGAACATGTTATCAGGTCAACTGTAAGGCAATTGGTTTGACCACATCAGGGAATAAAATTGAAGATTCTTTTAATAAAGGCAGATCATATCAGATGAGCACCTCTTGTGCTTAGAAAGCTCATGATTTTCTGGACAAAGACTGAAAAACATTTGTTCAGTGCTATAGAGGCAAATATTAATCAAGCTGTGAAAGATGGAGTGCATACAATAACTGATACACAAATCAGGAGTAGAGATCAGAGTGAGTTGTGCTGAAAGAAACATTATTGAATACAAAGTTCTCTAATATCACTGGTAGAGACAAAACGTTGGTGTTCTCTGCACATATAAAAAGGAAGGTAAACATTACAGAGAAAAATATAAAAAGAATGTCTCTCATACCAGAATGAAATTTCTAAATATGTTTAAATTAGAAGTAGGAATGTTTTCTGAATTCCTGAACATCTTGACTCTGGAGCTTTCCAAAGATATAGCACAAAGAAAAATAATGTTTTTATTTAGTGCAGAAACTTGTGGGTGAAGGTTTTTGGCCATGTTTATGTTTGTAAACATAATTATGTGGATGAGTTTGTCTTGAAATTACAGAATGCTAATTAGAAATGTGTGTGCTCTGTAATTCTCTTACTAGTGAAATGGAATGGATAATATTTGCAGTGATACTTGTACAAAAATGCTTCTTTCTTTTTTTTTTTTCTTTCGTCTTTTACTTTTTTTTTTTTGCATGCAACAATATTTTGTTGCATTCTCTCAGGGCAGAAAATATAATTGTAGCACAAAAAATAATTGGTACATTACTCACGTTAGCCCTTTGGGATTGCTTTTCCTTCTCTTTTAAATGTTACTCTTTATCTAGGTAGCTTTTGAAACCAAAACAAAATAAAAAAGGAACCATCTGCATTTTGAAAGTAGACTGCTGAGATGGAAGTTTATGAACAGCTGATAGAGAAGGGACTTGCTAGGTCTATAACCAAAATAATTTATAATACGAGATTATCTATAATATTTTCTCTAAAATTAAAGTGTAATATAAAGAGTCACTATACTCATTCTCTTTAGGAACATTATACTACATCTACATTTAAAACACCACTTTTCCTTTACTTTCAACAATGGCACTAATTCATTAAAAGTGCTAGATGGTTAAATTAGGATCTGCTAGAAGAGCAAGTATCACGTCAGGGCATAAATAATTCAGCAGATTTCTGGAGATAACAGAGAATTTTTAGCTGCAGGTGCTGAAGACACAGGCCAAGGGTTGCACCCTGCTGGATCTGCCACTCATGAATAAGAAAAGAGTGGTCAGTGATCAGCAGCAGACTTTTTATAGTGACCATGAGGTGGTGGAGTATGAAATCCTAACATAAATGAAGCAGTATGGTAGCAGAAAATTGACCCAGGTCTTCAGTAACACAGGCTTGTTCAGGAAACTGGTAGCCCATGTGCATTGGGAGACTGTTCTGAAGGACAAAATGCTTGGTAGAGCTCGTTGATCTTTAAGGACAGCTTCCTGAAAACACAAGGTCTGTCCTTTCCAATGTGCAGTTAAGTTGAATTGTCATGGTTGAAAGCCAGACTGTCTGAGAAGGGAGCTCCTGAGTTAGCGCAAATACAGAAGCTATCCAGGAGCAGCACAAAGACATTGTCCAAGAACCTAGGCTTAAAGTGAGCAAAACCAACTTAGCTGCAGTTGAAATACTGACAGATGTGAAGGAAAAGAACAATTTCTACAGGTATATCAGCAGCAAAAGAACAGAGGTGGCAACCTAATGGGAATGGATGCCTGATATAATAAATACTTCCTGCTGTCTGAGCACAGGCTAAGCCAATTCAACATAGACCTGGAAAGGATTGGGGGAGAAATAGTAAGCAGACAAAACTCTGTTACTTAATCGTTCAAAACCTAATCAATGGAAATCAGAGTAAGCTGAATGGGCTGCTTCCAAGACAATCAAATAACAAAGATTACATCATTTTCCCTAGTAAGAAAGCCATCAGGACAATCAGCAAAGGAAATTCTTTCCCACAAAAGCCATGCAAACTGAAGTGATTGTTACTTATAAGGTTATAGGACTTCCTATGTAATATAGGGGCAATTTTTGGACTGTGCAGAAGTTATTATTGTAAATTTTAAGGAACTATGGGAACATGTGAAACCTACTGCAGAAGGTTTAGGAGAAGGACTATATATGGGGAAAAGCAGGGTTTAAGGTGGATCAAGGACTGGAAAATGTATGAAAACAGAAGGCAAAAAGAGAAAGGTGACTGTGTGTGAGCTGGTTGCTGGTCAGTACTCTTGTATGGCTGAGCCTTGTGCCTTATCATGTCAGTTTAGCCTGTATTCTCATTAAATTTTAATTGTAACTATCTTCCATGTACATTAATTTTCTGCTTTGAGTGTGTTTTTGTGAAATCCATGCAAAATTCAACAAGGACTAGCCAGCAAGAAGCAAGAGATGTGTGGAGGCCAGCAGCTGCAGAGATGGGAGCAGTATTTCCCTTTTTCCAGTCACCAGGGACTTCGTCTGAATGCCAGGACCTTTCAGATATGATTGGCTTGGCAGCTACATCAGCCAATTTCCTTAGGACTCTGGTATGCATCTCGTCAGGTTCATAGACTTAATGTATGTTCAGGTTCCTCAGGAGGTCACAAAAATTATATTATCTTACAATGGGAGGGACTTTGCCCTCCTGGTCCTCATCTTGCAGTCCATCAACTTGGGAGGTGTGAGAAGAGAAGTTGACAGTGAAGACCGAGGCAAAACCCCCAAATTTCCTCAGAACCGTAACTTTCTACAGTAACAAATACTAAAAAAAAATGATGCAGGAAGCCCTGTTGTGGCCCTCATGATTCATCTGCTATATATATGAAGTCTCACCACAATTTCTAGTATTTAATTTAGTTTAACAAATGAATATGGCATACAAAATCTCTCCCTTAATTTCTACTATAATTGTGTTAAGTAGCCTCACCTTGGAGGATCTTTTTGTTCACACATCCTGGATGATGCAGCCTAGAGTCATTGTTATGCTGCTCATAGGTGAAATCTACACTGTGATTGTGGCAGACATATATTATCTGTTCACCCTTTATCTCTTCCTTTGGGAGAGAATAAACACTAAGAGATCTCTACTAACTGTTCGGCACATCTTGAAGTTATTAATATTGCTGTTATGCTATGGACATCTCAGAGGCAAAGTTATGCTCACCCAGGAACGATGTGGGAGCAGCTGTGCAAAGCCTTCTACTCCTAATACACAGCACACTACAGTACACCCCATTTGTGAAGGAAGTACTCTCCTTACTGCACAAGGTAGAGCCAGTGGGCAGGGCAAGCATCATCTTCCCAGAAAGATTTTTAACTGAAAGAAATCTCATGAGGAAAAAGAGCTTATTAGACTAAACAGAAAATTATTACTTTCCACACATTTCCACTTTCCACTTGTTATACCCCAAAGGCTGTTACCACATACAATCAAGCCAGCTGATTGAAAGAACACATTAGTTTGCTCAACAGCTGGCTCTTAAGGAGGTTGGACACAGGAATGCCCACAGGGGAGGCACCTAAGTATTTAGTCTTACCACAAGGCTTCAAAGCACAAGTGAATTTAAATCTGACATGTGATTTCATTATTGAAAACTATAATGTACTGAACCTCTTATCACAAAAAAAGCAAATTTTAATCTAAGCAAGGTTAATGAAATCATAATTGTAACTTGAGGTGAGTTTGAATTGTGTGATTTCTCAGGTCTCTGTGCTGCTCATGTCCTCTGTTGATGCTCTTGGTTCAGGATTTTCTTTCTTTTGTTTTCTTCTTTGCCTTCTACACCCATAAGGCATGTTTTACAGTCTTAAAGGTGCTATGGTAACCCATTTTCTTCCATCGAGATGCTTTAATGCATGTGTCATGGATGGTTGACTCTCACTTTACATTTTCTCTCACTTTTGATTTCCAAACTGTGTCAATTTAATTTATGTTATCACTAAGTTAGCTTAAATACAAATAAGACATTCTGTGTTATGAGGTCAGTGTTTCTTCAGTTCCTTTCCTGGCAACACTCTGCCCAGGTTGTTTTGGGGCTGAAAGCACTATTTGAATCTCGTTGCCTATGTAATACACACTGCAATTTGTGTTGTGGAAGACTGTAGGAATTTCTGTGTTCAGACTGGACTATAGATTTGAATGAAGAATGATAAACATAAATGAATTATCTAGAGATTGTCAACCTAAAAATTTATTATTCTAGGATGTTCTGAGCTTAAGTAGAGGATATATTCTTCATCACATCTAAAATATCTTTTAAAAGACTGGGCTTTCAGAAGGATAGAATAGGAGAATATATTGCTGCTAGAATCCACTGATGACTAATGTACGCTTAAGAAAGACTTCCAATATGGCAGTCACTTCCTGAGACCTTTAAGATTCAAACAAATCAAGCAAAGTAATCTAAGCTAAGATACATATTATTCTGCGTGACACAGAGCTGAAATATGTTCATTTTAACTTCTTTGACAGAGATGGCCAGTTCTGTGCCAATGGAAACTTCATTGACTTCCAGAAGTGTTATACATAAAAAGGGTTAGCAGGATTAGGCCATAAAGGCACTTGTTTTCAGAAGTACTGTTTCTGTCAAAGAAACAAACTGAAAGTCTTAGAAGTGCAAGCAACAGGTGAGAAAGCTACACAGTTGCTTCATCTGCACAAGGCTGCTATCTCTCTTAAACTGAGATGTGCTATGTAGTCTTGCAAAGGTTTGACTTAAAATATTTAAAATTTTGAAGCTTCATGCATTACAAGACAAAGAAAAAGGGAGCAGAGATCAAAGGAGATAAAAATTCATCTTAAGTCACTTTCTGACCTTGAAAAAAAAGGCATACTTTGTATAAACACTGGAAGCAAGGTGACACACTGTGGGAAATACCAGTTTAAAGTGATTGGAATGAAATAGGCTACTTTGGAAATAGGGCTGGTTATGTGTGACCTTTAGTAAAAAAAAAGTGGTAAAAGAATTTTATCATCATCACTGTGACTTGTTTTGTAGGAAGATGAGGATAACTTCAATTAAAAGAATCCTGGGGGGTTGAAAAGAAATTTCTAAATGAAACTGAAGTGAGTTATCTTTAGTAAGTGTATCAGCATATAAGGAATACTGATGAAACACTTTCCAGAAAGCTAAAAGGGAATATACCCTTCCCT
>VZZY01008120.1:0-99108 GCA_013400335.1 Eurystomus gularis
ATGATGAGCAGGTCTTGGAAATTATTACAGCTTGTAGGAAATAACTTCTTATCACAGGTACTCAGTGAGCCAACTAGGAAATCTGCCCTCTTAGGTTTGCTGTTTGTGAATAGAGAAGGACTCATGGGGGATGTGATGGTAGCTGGCTGTCTTGGCCACTGTCATCATGAAATGGTTGAGTTTAAAACTTTCAGTGTAATAAGAGAAAAGAACAGCAGAGTTGCTATCCTGTACTTGTCCCTGCACTTAAAGGAGAGCAAACTTTTAAGCTCTTCAGGGAGCTATATGGCAGAGTATCCTGGGAATCTGCTTTTGAGAGCTTAAAAGTCCTTGAGACTGGTCAGTTTCTGAGAACCACCTTTCAGAAGCACAGAAGTAAATTCCACTGTGTAGTAAGTCAAGCAAGCAGGGCAGAAAGACCAGCTTGGTTGAACAGGGAACTTCTCATGGAGCTTGGGAGGAAAAAGAAACTGTATGATCTCTGGAAGCAAGTTCAGGCTTTGCAGGGAGAGTACAGAGCTGTAGTTCATTTGTGCAGGGAGAAGACACAAAAGGCCAAAGCTCAATTAGAGTTGGAACTGGTCGGTATTGTTTCAGATAACAAAAAGGCTTTTTAAAATATGTTAATAGCAAGAAGAGGTCTAAAGGAAACATTTGACTGATACTTGTTGAAGATGGTCATCTGACTAATAGGGATGAGGAAGAAGTGGAGGCATTCAGTGTGTTTTTTGCCTCAGTCTTTAATAATACTGAGAGACCTTGGGCTGCCCGGTCCCCTGAGTCAGAGGACCATGAGTGTAGGAACAGTAACTTTCCATTTGTTGACACTGAAATTGTAAGGGAACAGCTGTATTGGCTGAATGTTCAGAAATCTATGCAGCCTGGTGGGATTCATCCCAGAGTATGGAAGGACGTAGTGGATGTTATGGTAGGGCCCCTCTCAATCATCTGCCAAAGATTTTGGGAGTCTGGGGAGGTCCCCACTGACTAGAAGCTAGACAGTGTTATTCCCATTTACAAAAAGGATGTGAGGGAAGACCCAGGGAACTACAGACCTGTTAGTCTAACCTCAGTTCCTGGAGGAGATTATACTGGGTACTATTGAAAGGCCTTTACAGTGCTTCTAGAAGCAGACTGGACATTAGGAAGCATCTCTTTAATGAGTGAGTGCTCAAACCCTGGAACAGGCTTCCTAGAGAGGTGGTCAATACCCCAAGCCTGTCAGTGTTTAAGAGGCATTTGGACAGTGCTGTCAATGTGCTGAATTGGTTAGGCAGTTGGACTAAATGATTGTTGTAGGTCTGTTCCAACTGAAATAGTTTAATCTACTCTAAAGCCCACTGCTGAGTGAGAATTTTCTCTTTCAGACTAGGACAAATAGCCAGCAAACACCAGTGTAGCTCTCATGTATATTTCAGCACGGGAGTTTCCACCCAGGTGCAGGGAAGGCTACTTTCTGTCAGCTCTTCAATTACTTTTCCAATGGAGGTCAAAAGTAGGTGGACCCTGTGCTTCATATACTTGCAGAATACTTGGCTTTTAGATGGAAATACAAGTTTCTAGACTGTAAAACTTCTTTGAGAGCGCCTTCAGGTGTCAGATATATAGGTAATTGCTGTTCCATCTAGGAATCAGTGTGATGGCGAAATTGCATAAGAAGAGATTTGATTTCTGAAGGGAGAGGTCAGTCCAGAAGCATTCCTCGGGTGTCTGCCTGCGCACCTTGTTTCTTAATACAAGTTTAATTTGTTTTCTGTATTTGAGCAGTTGTGTGAGGAGCATTATGTATTTTGCTCTTTATCCTGATGTGTATGGCTCTAAAGTCCAATCCATAGGGAAGAAGAAATTGGAATACAAATTACTTCTTACGAGCAGTTAGTATTTTTGTGGTGTCTTTCCTTCCATGTCTTGGAGGGAAAAATCAGACTCTGATTTCTGTGTGAGATCCTTTCCTGCGTTGCATTTTCTGGTAGACATACTGCTACTAGATCTGAGAGGGAAGTGGGATATAAAATATACTACACTGGGTGTAGAAAGAGGCTTTTGTAGTAGAACTGGTTTTATGCCAGCAGGTAGTGCTAACTTTTTTGTGTGTTAAATGTCTTGATTTTTGTAGCTAGTATACTGTCCCAAAATTATTCTGCTTTGCAAACCTGTTTTTGATTCATTTGATGCACAGGAACTGACTGCTTCTCTGATGATGGTTTATGATCAAGATTCTGAAGCAGATGACTCCGAGGATATATTTCAACAGTTCTTTAAGTGGAAAAATGTTAAAATGAAGAAATTAATTCGTGTCAGAGATGATACAGACACAGCTCTGCGAACTCTTGCTGACTGGTTTGGTGTTATCTCAAAGGTAAGGTGAACAGTCAGTCTTTCCTGTTGGTGAAAAAGATGAAAGTATGACATTGTCTAACTGAGCTTGTGAGGAGTAGACATTAGTATGGATGGCTGCCTGTGGCAGGGCAATTGTATGTATGAGCAGCGACACTAAACGACAGTGCCTCATTCCAGAGGGAAAGGTAATGTGTTGAGGAACAGTGTTAATTTACCTTTATTCTTAGTGTACCTTTGCACTGAGCTGGAGTTTATGCTTTCTTATGAAAGGACATCTTTTGTATACAGCTCAGTACTTTAATAAGTTGGGTAGGGGTGTGCTCTGTCAGTTCATTGTGTGACTGAAATGCTTTAATTAGTCCTTTCAAGTGGCTTTTGGATGTAAAGTCTTTGGATTTCAAAAGGTTCTGGTTCATAAATGCTGCTGAAAGTGGTGATGAAAGATCACCATAAAGGAGCAGCCAAGTCTGACTCAACATGATTTAGGTACAAGCTGCATACAAATATATGATAGAATTTTTTTCCTTATTGAAGTGCTGAGTATGGAGAATTTATGCAAAGAAATTGTCCACTTCTATTTGTATGTCCTGCACTATTTTCTGGAATACATTCTGATGCTGTATCTTGCTGTCTGAGTTGTAGGAGGTTTGGAGCATTGACACTGAGTGGTTTTTAATTGTCTTACAAGGAGCTGGATGGTGGAAGTGGGTTACCATCCATTGAGTTCTGCTTGTAACAAAAGTGCAAAGCCCGGAGGAAACTTTATGGCTTTTCTGTCTCTGTGCTTAGTATCTGTGTTCTTGCTCTGTTTTGGACTGTTAATCTTCCTGGGAAAGTTGTAAGCTGCTCTCCATTCCAGCAGGCCCAGCTTCCTTGATCTCCTTGTTGCACTTCTGTGTAGATGTTCTCAGTTTGTGTCAGCACAGCCTTCCTGCCAATGTAAATTGTACAAAATCCACAAGGGTCATGGCCTTTCATAGTGAGTAGGTTTTCTGCGCTTGCATTTCACTGTACCCAGGGGATTTACTGTGGCCAGATGCTGTTGTGAGTAACACCGTTCCATGACCTGACCATAACTGCTGTTTAGCAGTAGTGTAGGTGTGTGCATGTCATATGCAGTGCAATGTTAATGAATACCATTGCTTGCAGATCTTTGTAATCATATCCCTTCTTAGAGGGGACAAACAAGGTGGGTTTCTGTGATTGCTGGGTGCAGTTCAGAGTGCTGCCCTGTGTGTATGGAAGTGGCCAACATTTGTTATTGGAGTGATGGTTTGATTTACCTGTTTCAAATCTGTTTCTCAAACAGTTCAGAGGCACAGAACATGTACAGGCCTTTGGCATAGGTTGGTAAAGCACTGGTAGGTAGACGGAGGAAGAAATTTTCATTTATCCATTGTAATAATTTCAGTTTTTGGTGTGCAATTATTCTATAGCAATTCAGCTTCTAGTTTCTTTTTAAAAAATAGCGTAAGCAGTTGTGTAGAGGAAATGCTTCTTCAAAGAGTTTCCTCTCCCCTTATTTTAAATACTTCTTTTCCTCTCTTTCTGAATCCAAATTCGTCTTGTGTAGCATTGATCAAAATCTGTGATAGGACACAGGTCAGTGACAGACAAGGACATTTTCAGAGGCTAGATGACTCCTTTCCAGTATATGGTTCCATGTTTTGGGGAGCAGCTAACTGTTGGCACTTGCACTGTTAAATGTTTTTAATTTTAGTTCATTTAAGGTTAAGGCAATAAAATATTTTCATGATCTTTAGTGGAGTACACATGCTTGATAGGTAAACGAACAAGGTGGAGTTCACAGATTTCCATTATGACTGTGTCCCACATGTTGAATACAGGACTGTATTTTCATTCTAATTCTGGTTGTCAGTATAATATCTTTTGTTCTGCAGATAGGAGTAGAAAAACTCTGCTGAAAACAACATTCAGTATAATTATAAGCTGATCTTACTGATTTTTTTCCCCTGGCACCTTTTGTATCTTGCATCTTTAAGCTAAGTTATTTCTGACTTCTTTGAAAACAGTAGGGTTTCCTGGTGAAATTTTTAACCTTATTTCACACTTGATAAACTGTAAAGTAGATCTCAAGATGTGGCTTCATCTCAGGTAGTACTGTATAAGAATGGGAAGCTCACTCAACGGTGAAACTGCCATGTGGAGCATCTTCTGTATTTCGTTGCGTGGGCAGCACATGCAGATTTTTGACGTGAAATTCAATAGGAGAAGAATTGGGATTCTCCTACAGTTTCCTTTTTGGTAAAAATCAAAATGAGATTAGGAAAATAAAACCCAATCAAGGCAAGAATCAACTTTCTTCTTGCACAGTGAATCTTAACTCTTATTAGTTTTAGAAGTTGTTGTATCACTCAAATGTGAGGCAGTTAAAGGTGAGATCTGACACAAAGCTGGGTGAGATTTCCAGTGGCACTAACTTTTTGTATTTCTTGCTTGTTTTTGCTGTCTGCTTGCTGACTTACTTTCAATTGCAAGGCTAATTTTGTGTTGTGTTTTGTTTTTTTTTTTCTCTTTGAAGTTTTTTGACCTGACATCAGAAACATCTTCAGATTTAGAGGAAGTGGCTGGCACTGTGGATGAAATTCTCAAAAAGGTTGAGTTGGCTGTTTGTGAAGAACTGAATACTAACTTAAGTGTAAGTTCTAGTCATGCCTAATGTGCCATGAATTCTGTATATTTTATACATCTTTGATTTCTATTTAAAGCTCTTCTTAATACCTCAGATGAGTTTATTCACTACAAGGCAACATCTTTTTTTTTTTTGTGGAAATGTGATAGAAAGTCACTCAGGTTGCTCCCCAGAGAGAAGAGGATGTGTTTTCCAGGCACAGACAGAGGACAGCTTTGGATTATAGGAATTTATCTGTATGTATGACAGGCTTAACTAAGAAATACTAGGAAAACTCATTCTTCACTGTCTATGTGCAGAGAAGATTTCTTTGAGCTGTACTGAGTTTTGGTGCCTGTGTTGAAAATGCAGGTGATGAGAAATAAGTTTCTGTTCAGAATAGTGGGATTGCCTCCCTGGGTGCATGTGTGTGGATAAATGTACTTTTTCCAGTCTTAAAAAATGAATAGATTTTAATCACTTTCATTTTGCATGAGACAAGTGTTCTTACCTTACTGGTAATCTTCTTCTATGCCTTTTTCCCAGTTATTTGCCCTTTCTGATAAGTGTGTCCTCCATTCTTTTCTGCTGACTCTTTGAGGTACTTGCATTGTCCCTGCAAGGAGAGTCCCTACTCTGCCAGGGAATGGTCATGTCAGCAAAAGCTGAACCTGTCCTTTCATGTAGCATTGTACTAACAACAAACCAGGGGTTTAGTCTACCTGTGACTGCTGTGATAGAATCAGTGTCTGTCTTTTTAGAGGAATGTTGCATGCTTTAATGCTCCATATCTATTTAATTGTGCTATCTTAAAAAAAAAAATCTTGCATAGCATGTTGAATATGAAATTGGAATTATGCGTAGTTTTATTCTATTGAAACTATTAGGTGAATGCTTATACTCACTGACTTGCAAGTCTAGAATCTCTTTAAGAAGAGAGAAAAATCTAAGATTTTTTTTTTCCATAAACAATGGAATTTCTCAGTAAAGGTTTTGCATCTTAAAGAATGACATCAGTCTTTAATCTTCCTCTGTGTGATTCAATCCAGGGGCATGGTGAAGCAGAGAAGGGAATAATTAGAAGTGTTTACAATAGAGTTATGCATAAAGTTTGTCAGGAGCAAAGTGTAATTGCTGTCATACAGAACAGATACTTGGCCAGTGTTGAGGTGAGTTTATGCCTTCTTTTATTTCTGTCATGCTGATGTATACTAGTAACCCTTTCTGACATAATTTCTTTTTGAAAGTTGTCCTCTTACCATTTTACAAGGAAATTCTAGGAGTATATTAGTGATGACAGATCGGCTGGGATAAAGCTTAAGAATTCAAAGCTGAATTCAGATAGACTTCAGGCAGTTTCTCTAATGCATTGGACTAAAGCATATAAAATAGAATGGGCAAACACATTTTGATGTTTTTTCCTCTTCTTTTTTTTTCGTTTCCTCCTAGTTCAAAAAACATTCTGAAGAATGGCGGAATAGAAGACCCAATATTAGCAACTTATTATCAATTAAGAAAACTGTGAAAAACTTAAAGGCCCAGTTAAGGTGGAAGCTAGTTGAAAAGGAAAACTTTGAGGAAGTATGAAAATGTTACAGTGTTGTGTTTGTCTGTTTTTGTAAATTGGTTTAGAAAAAGCTTGTGTTTTCTGACCTGAATTTTGCTGTTAACTATGGAAGTTTTACAGGCCCCTGACACCAAGCCTGAATGACTTCAGAAAAGAAATCAGTACATAGGCACTTCTCCATTTCAGTCCCTAGCCGTGGCATTGTGCTGTTGACTGAGTCCCTCTGATGATTGCTATTCACAATATGAACAGTTTTGTCCAGTTCTTTTTACTGTGCTAGTTGTGTGATTACTTCAAGTTTTTAATTTGTTAATAATGCATGTGCCACCCCTTTGGTGACAAAAGTCAGTGTCTGTTCTGGTTTTCAGGGTTCCTCACTACCCTTCAGAGCAGTCCAAAGAATACAAATACTACCTCAGCTTCAGTGCTGGTTTTTATGATTGCACATTAATTACTCTGATGATGATTAAGGAAAAAAAGAACCTGCACATATCTCTCTGTAAGCATTGTAAAGGGCCAGTAAACTTGCAGGAGGGATTTAAAATGAGGCACACTAATGAAACCCACTGGGAAAAGGGTTCTTGAATAATGAAGTGACATGCAGAAAATGTGTGCTTATGGGAGAAGAACATGAATGAATTATGGAACTTGGCATTGGTGGTAGATAAATGACATTGCTGTTATGAATATATGTGACCAGCTAATCAGAAAAAGAAGCTCTCTGCCTTAGGAAACAAGTGGGCAAAGGGATAGAACATTTGGTCTGTTGGGAACACCTTTCTCAGTTATTAGGTTTTAAGGGATTCTCTTGCATTTCCAGGAAGGAGACTGAGTAAAATACAGATTTGAGAATGTGTTCAACTCCTGAACTGTGATATGGAAGCTGTTTTTTAATCCTGATGTAGTAGGTTGCCATTGTTTGGTATAGTAGCAGGATGAGAATTATACACTAACTTTGTTATTCCTAATGCAGTCTGATGATTACAATGAGTTTGAAATGACAAGAATAAAAGAGGAAATTGCTGATCTACGAAACAGGGTTCTTCAGGAAATATCCAAGGAACAAGAAGAGTATGTAAGTATTAAACTACATAGGCAACTAAAACAAACCTGTATGAGGAACACCTGTGTTTCAGTTGCTGTAATGTGTGCTCTGGGTAAAATAAAAAGTGATTTTTTTATAGTGTTGAATGTTAAGATGGCCCTTTTTTGGTGAAACCTGTGGGAGAAGGCATGGAGACTGATCAATTTTTATCTCTATTGGAACATAGCTTCTTCAGGCCTTCCCTCTGCTTTCCTTCTCTATAAGGGAGTGAAGTTCTCAGCCCAGAAGAGCTGCAGGTGAAAGTGTCAACTCAGTTGCTGAAGAAAACTATTTCCTGCAAGAAGGGCAACCATTCCCATATGACTAGGTTAAAACAGGCTTTTATCCTGAAGTGAAGATTGCCCTTTCTCTGAGTCCTCTATACAGAGGGGAGAGTGGGAATCCATTGTCTTATGAGCGAGTAGAAGGGCACCCGAATTTGTGATGGTGATATACTTACCTCTGCAGACATAACATTTCTGTGTGGTAGTTACCTTGTAGTAGTACAACTGTGTGGGATCTGGAGATGCATGAGGTGCTGGCCTGGTCTGTGTTACCTCTGGATTTCTGTCTTCCTTCACTACCTGTAGTGAAGTTGTTTTCCTTTGTTTAGGCCCACTAAAGCCTCTTGTAGAAAAGGTGAAATGTTTTCCATGGTAGGGAGTGAACTGCTTGGGGCCTTAACACTGCCTACCCACAAGAGGTTTAAAAAAGGTGTCCATGTTGAACTTCTGCATTCCACGTTTTATGTGTATTGCGGGTTGGTTTGTTTTTTTTGTTTTTGTTTCTGTGGTTTTTTTAAAGCAAATGGCAGTGTTACTTTGAATGATGTTGTTGAAGTAGGTACAGTCATGGTCAACATACATTTGACTGCCTTGGGTATACATTGCAAATGTCAGTATATATTTATATATGTCAGAAACTAGTGACCTGAAGCTGTGGGCCTTGTTTCCTTCATTTAGGAGAAGCTTGCGTGTTTGGTACAGAAATGGTTCCCTGAGTTACCACTTCTCTATCCAGAGGCAGGAATTCTAAACTATGTGGTAAGCAGAGATTGTGTTTGAATGCACTGTCAGTTATTATTTTGGGCGCTATCAAGGCTTTGCACCAGCGATGCGCTGCACGGTCTCTGTCCATGTTGGGGACATACACTCTGAGCACTGTTTGTTGTGGTCTTCCTTCCCCCTCTTCAGGATGTTCAAGGAATTAATTTCATTAGCTACCTCATCGTGGCCAGCCTCTTGGTAACAGATGCTGGAACTGTTTAACATGTCCCGACTGATTTTGCGCTTTGCTAAGTTGATTGACAAAGAGGAGAGGTAGTTGAAGGCTCTGAATGTTACCAGCTGTTAAATGCCATGTGCTTACCCTGGATACCTGTGCTTCAGAATTCCAGCGGACTTCTGACATGCAGCCTGGAGCAAAAGCTTTTGGATGCTGAGCCCAAGAAGGAACTGAGCACGAAGCGACCTTTACTGTGTTCAGAAATTCATGGCCAGAAGGTTCTTTTAAAGGTAATGTTAGCACTGGCTTTCAGTGAGCGCTGCAGGTGGGGCCTTGGCTTATTAACATGCTGATTCTGAATGAACTCTGCTGTTCCCTTCATATGCCGGTGTTTAACAGCCCTTTTCTGATGGCAGAGTTTTGGTTGGCATATGTAGAACACAAAGCATTCTTTTCCTTCTGGATTGCTTCCATGTTGCTTACTGACTTTTTAAACTACTTTTGAGTACTGCTGTAGTGAGCAGTGCTTCCTCTGTATTCTCTGTTCTGTCTGGTATCTGGTGGACATTTTACCTTGTTCATTACTCCTGCCCTTTTCTGCAGATGCTGGTTTGTCTTCCTGATGATTTCACTGAGAAATTTCAGGAACTGCTGCTTTTGCTTTGCTTGACTAGCAATTGGGAAGCCAGGGGATGTCACGTCGTGAGAGGCATAGTTGTAAATATTCTTCTTGCCTTTAACTTGGCTTATTGAAATCTCAAATCAGAGACACAGTACATGTTGTTGTTACAAACTTACTAAGAGTTAATAAGAATATATGGAAACAGTCTGAGACAGTTGGAATTGAATTTTGTGTTAAGCAGAAGAGGAGGTTATTTGATGGCACCTAACAATATGCAGTTCTTTATTGTATTAAACTTTTATTTAATTAATGTTACAGTCATTAAGGGTAATAACTTGGACATCTCTCTTGTTTTTAAGGGCTACTCTGTAGATGTAAACTCAGAAGCCAAAGTCATAGAAAGAGTTGCCGAGTATCACAGAGCTTGGGATCAACAGAAGGAGAAATCTGGATTATTACAACTGTTGTTCCTTCTTTTCTGCAAGGCAAGATTCAAATTGATGACCTTGATTTCTAGTTTAAGCTGAAAGACTTGCAGTTGGACCTTAAACTTTAACATATTTTTAAGTTGGAATGTTGCATCTGAAAAACATTTACTTTCAGAGTTTATATAAACTGTCTACTTAGTAAAACTTAGTAAATTGATTTATCACACATGCAGTGCATGTTAAGCTTCCCAATATGCTGGATATTTGGAACTATCTATTTTTCCTTTTCTTTTTGTTTTTTTAAGTCTGATCCTTTGGTATATTTAATGGTCCCATACTATCCAGGAGCAAGTCTGGGAGCTTTACAGGCTGATACACCTTTAACTTTACAAGTAAGTACAACTACTTAGACTACTGGCATTTTATTTTGTAAGTTTTTGAACTGAACTCCTACTATTTTGCTGTATCTTAATGTGCTGCTGCTATTTCACCAGTGTACTTCCTTTGGTGGCTGACATTGCACAAAGTTGCACAGGAGAGCTTGAGTGGCATTCTTAGCATCTGGTCAGGCAGTGTCACTTTCTAAAGAGGTTTTGCTTGGGTATACTTTTTTCTTGTATTGAAATTAATGCCTCAGATGTGTGTTTTAAAAGTACTGGAGTTGAACATGTTAGATGTTCAGGGGCAAGAATTTCTGTATTGAAGTTTTAGAGGACTCCTGTGTGTGTAATTTGTTTTCCTCTTCTCCACTTCATCCCCTTCCTTTTCCTTTCCCTCCTCCTCACAGAGTGTACAGGCAGTTTGGATAGTCGTCCCCTCTCAAAGACACGGTAGCTGGAAGCCAATACAGTCTTTTCTCTAGTTCTGTTTGATGACTTGAATCTCCTTCTAAAGGTCCAAGTTACATAGTTTTTTGGGTGGGTTTTTTTTTTTTTTTACTTCCTTGCACATTTTTTCATGTTCATGATTTGTTAATCAGCAGCTGCATTTTTTGGGGGGTGATTTTTGTTTTGTTTTCCTGCCTGGCTGTGGAAGTCATAATAATCATACTGGGAATTAATCCATACTCCATAAAACAAAATTGGCATGAACTTTGAATATGTGCAAACTTTCCCCAAAAAGTTTTAGTTCTGGGTAGAAAAGTACTTGATACTGTGCTTTGTTTTTTCCATGTCTACCTTTGTAATACACACTCAAATCATTAGGAGGCATTAAAAGTGATGAAAGGAGTGGCCCAAGGACTACAAACATTGCATGGAGCTAATATAGTACATGGATCTCTGCATGGAAACAATGTTTTTGCTGTGAATAGAAACCAAGGAATCGTTGGAGACTTTGATTTCACAAAATCAGAGGTAAAAAAAAAAAAAACCAAAACATTTTAGTGACTTATAATCAGAATTACGTATCAGAACATAAAAGCGTGTTTTCAGTGTAAAAGATTTGTTGATAAATATTGTGTTTAGCAGTGAGACTCCTGCTTAATATTCTGAGTAGGGTTGGGCACTTTGAGTCTTGTTGAAATTTGTGTAAACAATCTAATCTTGCAGGGGAACAAAAAAATTGCTGAGTGTAGGCTCTGGGTGTGCAAAACAGTGGAACAGAGAGAAGTTGCTGTAGTTGTTTGTTGGCTGTCTTGTATATTTAATGATAATCAGTATCGTCAGAGGTGAGAGTAAAACTCATGGCTGAAGAAGGGCTGGTCAGGCTCCTATGAAGTCTTTGCCTTTCTGTTTGATAGGTAATGGGGTTCTAGCTAATCTGTCGCAGCATTTGATAAATTAACAGGATTTTACATGTTGCCTACATATACCTGTATTTATATGTACTTCTGATTTAGTCCTTGGTTTCTGTAGTAAAGAATTTCATAGTTGTTCATGGGGAAAATCTAATATTCTTTAGAAACAGAAGCTATTTTTTTACTATCCCTTGTGTTTAGACAGCAAGGTTTCAAATAATGGTATCTGTTCAGTAGTCACCTTTTGATTTTCTGAACTCAAATTGAGCTGAAACAATTTTTGTGCTAGAGGTCTGCTTCCTGCCTATTTAATTTAAAAAATAATAATATATGCTGTAATAATACATCATTATATTAGTAATTATAAATAAAAGCAAATTTCACTGAGAACCCTTTTTTATGCTTTGGAAATGCATTATCTGTTAATCTTATGAAGAGTGATGCTTTAAAAATTTTTGACAGCTGAGTTTTCTGAAAGGCCATGCTCAGTGCAGATGGTGTCCATTGCAAAAAGTGTCATTCCTCAGCAGGAGCTGAGGAGGAGTATCCCTCTCTTTACTCCTCTCTGCAGGTGTGAGCTGTGCGGAGAAGAGCGGCTCACGTGTGGTAGAGCAGGGAGGTTCCACCCATGGTTCACAGCTTGGATTCAGTTTATGCCTTCTCCGTAGGGGTGTCGGTGCCTCTCAGTGCTTGCATTTTCTGCATGATGTCAAAAGCATGAGTGGAGCTGGTAACTGATGTGTTACTGAGTACTCCTGGCAATCTGGAGACTAATCTTTTCCAGTCTGGCTGTAGCTGGTGCTGGCTGCTGTCATGGAGAGGGATAGAAACTCAGGGTCCAGCTTTTATTTTGACAGTAGGCAGTCCTAAATTATGCTGGAAACCAGGAGGGAGGAAGCAGCTAGCTTCAGGTGAAGATCAGAAAGGCAGAGAAGAAAAAATAGGAAAGCTGGCAGAACTGAACTTTAGAACTTCAGTTCTACAAAACAATGCCAAGTGTCTTTTAATATTTGTGATTTTTTTTTTTCTAATTTGAGAAGTTTTGCAATTTGTATTCTTTGCCATCTTAAGCTTTAATAGTTCTAGTATGAAGTAAAATCTGCCATCCTATTCTTCTATTACAGTTACAGATTATAATTATCTCTTTATTCCTTTATGCACCACTTTTTGATCAGTAAAGGAGGACTTTACATTTCAGTTTGGGTCAACACAGAACTCTATGGTGAAGTTGTGTGACACATTAAAGCGCAGAGGGAGATACATCTGCTTTAATGTGCTGTCAGTTGTGCTTGAAATTACGGGTACAATTTTTTTCCCCCATAGGAACAACGTGCTGCCGCAAACACGATGGTTGTCAGTACCCTGAGCCTAGTTTCTCCTGAACTGAAAATGGGACAGCCACCTTCTCCGGCCTCCGACATGTATGCTTATGGCTGTCTTCTGTTCTGGGTATGTTATGGCCTGAGGGAGAGTTCCTAGTAATATTATGGAACTGTAGCAGTTTATAAAGAGCAATAAATGTTATTTCTAAACTTCTGCTTTGAACTGTTTCGGTGAAGTAAGTGTTCATATTTTCAACAAATGGGAGTTATGATTATGGGCAGAAGACAGAGCATTTTTCTGTAAAATATAGAATGTAATTTATATAGTAATATGAACAAATTATACTTTTTTTCCTCACTCTGTGGATTGTCAGTTTTTACTGTACTTTGTATTCGTTCCTTGTGAGCTTTTTTCTTTTTTTTTTTTTGATACGTCTCCTGAGGAGTTACCCAAATGAAGAGCGGGAAGATAAAGGCAGGGATGGTACTGTCATGTGTTTTGTTGTTGGCAGCAGTGCCTAGATAGGTGTCTTGTTCCTTAGTGTGTGTTATGACAGGGAGAAGAGAGCAATCTACTTTCCTGTGTTATGCAGTATGTTGCACAGCATCTCCTCCATCTCCTTTTTGTCTTCTGACACTGTATTGCTGCTTCTCCAACTCAGGGTGTCAGTGCCCTGTGTTCTGAATGGGAAAGGTTTAAGTCTCCCAGACCTGAAAAGCCACAAGCTACCCAGCAAGTGCTGATGTTCTCAGGAGCGATTGTGCGTTGGCGCTCAATACATTGGAGCTGGCTTGCTGAGTACCAGTTGGAGCTCCAGGTACATGGGAGTCTTCCTGGGGAGCACTGGCAGTTCCATCAGCCGCACAGTGATGGCTTCAGTAGTCCCTTCTGTGCCTTACATCTTAAAAACACTTCTAACAGAGACGTAAACTGCAAGTTGATAGGTAGCCAGTGTCAATTACCTGAGAAGCTGAAGGTGGTTCATGTAAAAGTCACTCTTCATCATGTTTTATTCCCAGTTTAGGAAGCGGTTGCTTAAAATGAAGATATTTTTCTACAGAAATACATGAACTAAAGTGTAACTTAATATCATAGATGTTTATAATTTATTAATGTGATACAGTTTAGTTAGAACGCTTTCAGTACCAGTATTCAGATCTTCATCTCTTCCAGAAAAAAGATTTTTGCAAGTAGAGGTGAGTAAAAAAAGAAATAGTTTAAAAAAAAAAAAAAGAAACAAAGACATTTTTAAGATGGATGGCTCTGCTTGAAGAGAGTCTGGGATGCAGCAGGATTGGAATTCTTCTGAAACCTTATCCAAGTGAAATTAGGAAAACGGGCTATCCCTACCATTTTCCCATAACAATCCATTTTCACTTGCAACTTGGATTCTCCTTGACTGATGTTTGGCTTTGTTAACTAAAGGGGGAAGAAGCCCACCAGTGTTATGCATTATGTATCTTTTCATTTACAGCTTTGTATTCAAAACCAGGAGTTTGGCATAAAAGAAGATGGAACACCTGAGGTAGATGTGCTTGTTATGGTATGTTAATTGTCAGATGAGGAAGATTAGACTTCTCTTGTTTAGAGGTGGATGATTGATTTTATTTCATTGTAAGTGCTGGGTTGAGAAAATGTTCTTAATTCACCGTTTGGCTAATTCTAAATAGCATGCACAAAATAAAAGGATGTTTGAGAAGGTTGAAAACCCAAGGGTTTTCTTAAGATTTAACTCTGACCTCAGGAGGAGCAACTTTTTCACATACAACTGTTAACTGAATGACACCAAGTCACAGACTTGAGGAGTAAGTCCCTGAGGCTCAGTCTCAGAGGAGGTATTTGAATTAGTAACCTACCCTTTCTGAAGTCAGGGAAGTTGACTTTGTTCATCTATCTTCCTACATAATGATTGCACAGGCAAATTCCATTTTAATCACTTAAATGTGGTTCTAAAAGTGTATTATGCCCTTTATTCTTTGGTTTGTGGGGTTTTTTTTGCATGTGAAACAACTTTCCTATGCGTCTGAAACAAACGCACAGACATATGTGGACTGTGCCCAATACAGATTTGTGTTGCTGCTTTCATTCTTTCTACTCTCAACTATCTACTGTGTGCCAGCAACTGTTGTCACCTTGAGCTCTATTTTCAGTCCCTTTTTAAAGCTTATTTTTGCCTAGTGTCTCTGTGACTTTCTGAGAATAAGAAATAGATCTGTGTGCCTTCATGTTTCTCAACTTAGGTCTTCAGCTTTGAAATCCATCTTTTGCTAACTTACCTGTCTCTTGGATGTTAATCATAGGCAGATAATTTTATGGCCTTCTCTCTGTGTGCATTATTTACCTCAGTGCTTGTCTTTCCTTGGGTTTATTTTCTTGTGTAACTCTTCCCCATCCATAAGCTTTCAGCCTTCTGGCCAGGAGTTAAGACCTTTTTTCTTGCCTGTTTTCAACCTCTTCTACCTGTGCTCAGTTGATTTCCTTTTCCTCCTTATAAAAGTTGGAATAACAAAAGACATGCCACCGTATATAAAGAAATTCAGTGGGAAATTTATGGACCTTTTTCAAATCATTAGCCTTCCCAGAGTAGTTTCTGCTTCATACTTTTTGCTGTACCTCTGCCTGTGTAATAACTGACTGCTTTGTTCTTGTCCTGTGCCCCTCCCATCTCCCTTGAGTGGATTGACCGTGTGTTTTTTAATGTGTGGACTACTTCTCATATTATGCTTAATTCTGTTGATCTTACTTTGAATGGGAGCTTACTACTTTATCTAGATTTGAGAAGGCCATGAAACTGCTTAAATCAAGCCTTATACTGTTATTAAAAAAACTGCAAGCAAGTGATTCTCTTTAGCTTTTGAGTGAAGTCTTAGGTAATGGGTAGAATTTTCTAAGGGATATAGGGAAGAGTTAGAGATTAATCCCCATATCTTCCAGAAAAGTAGAAAAACACTTTAAATGGAAAAGCAGAAAACAAGGCAGTGGAGTTGCTGTTGGTCAGATAAATTTGGGTTGTTTTGTCAAGGGAAAAAGCCAAATAATAAATCCCTCTTTATTGGTTTTACTTGTGTATTAATCATTTGCCTGCTTTGCGGAGATAAAGCATGGGGCTAAATTACTGGAGTTGTGTTCATTATGAGCTCAGTGTATCCTGTTTACTGTGGTTAGGTCAAGATACTGTCATGACACGGCACCAGCTAACAGAGCTGTAGTGGTTCCAGTGTCTGGGCCGTGTAGCTTGTGTAAAACTGCATAACACAGTACTTCCAGTAATCTTCTTTTATTAGATGACTCTTACCCTCTACATTATGTCTTTTAATAACTTTCTCCAGTGATGAAAGCATTGCTGCTAAAGCACAGAACTGTCTACCAAATCGTTCTGCAAAATTACTTCCAGTGTCACACTACCATGGAAAATAAAGGAATAAAACATGCATTTGGGGAGGGAGGTGATCCTGTAAATAGTGTTCCTTATCACTTATTTTAGTTGCTTGCTTTCTTAGTAAAATTTAAGTGTAACTCATGCAACGCACAGTGCTATAGGAAAAAAGATTCAGTAGTTCGTGATTCATCATCAGGGATAACTAGGGGCTTTAAAATGTATTCCACAAAACTTGTACAGAACTGCCTGCCCAGTGTGTCTTTCAGGATTATGCATAATAATCCTTAGAATACTGAAAAATCAAACTTTCTCTCATGCATAAAGGAAACTTAATTGTTCAAGGAAGTAGTAAAGATTTCTTGGGACATGAAAAATAGGAGTTCACTCACTTCTGTTTTCCATAAAATTTCTGCTGTGATGATGTTTGACAAATAAGATGTGAAGTTTGCAAATCACAGTTTAAATGGCCAGTTTCAGGGTATTATACTTCTGTTCTTCTGTAGCAGGTATCTTCTGAAGTGCAAACAGCTGCCTTTTTCTCAAAGACAATTAATGAATTTAGCCATTAGTGTTCTTAGCAGGGATTAATTCATTGTACAGCTTTTAATAGGAGCAAGTTTCTTTAACTTTTTTTCCCTGATGAAAAGAAGCAGCATTTGATTTTGACCTTGTCAGGTGATTCAGTCCTAATCAATACATCATTGCTGGCAGTTTTTAAGGATTCATCCTGGAGGCATGTGTGTGCACGTGCACCAACCACCAAAGTCTGCTGGAAAGCAATCTGTGCTGCCAGCAGTGCACAGGAACAGCCATGAGAATTTTACTAAGAAATACAATACTAAATAAATATATTTCAGCTGTGTCTTGGGGAATCTTTTAGACCTCTGGCTGTTAATCCTTGTCCCAGTTCTTGGGGAAAATCTAAAGTGCTTTATCTGTAATCAGCTTATTCAGAATTAATCTCCATACCCATCTGCAGGCTCTTGACAGGCTGGTAATTTCCCTTCCATCTTGGTCTCGTGCCCAGAGGAATTGCACGCTTGCAGCTAGTAAAATAGTTGTTGTTTTCAGCAAATGTAACGTTGCCACAGGAGAATAATGTTAAGCTTTAAAACACGGATATTAATGTTAGGTAACTGTTGAGGAAAAGCAAAGCTTAGAGATAAGGCCTTGTAGCCACTCATTTAGCCATGCCAGGCTTTGGTGTCCACAGTGTTTCAGCATCCAGTTTTTGTGTATTTTAAAAAAAAAAAAAAGTTTTGTAAGGATTTAACAATCCTTTTTACCTGTTAAAATCAACAGCTTTAATTTCTCATCTTTTCACCCAGATTTCACATTATTTGAGGAGTGGCTCATTTTCCAGAGTGGCTCTGATAATTAGTGGAGAGTTGGAAATTGTCTGCTTATTGCTCTCTTCAGGTTTCTGACTGCTTGAGCACATTCCTTTGCATCACTGATTCTTCTGTCTGGGTGAAACAGGGACAGGTGAGAAGTGTAGAGGTATCTGGTACTTAGCTGTTTTATTGACCTTGCTCAGAGAGGTGTTGCTGGCTTGGAGACTGAACAAGCAAGCCGCCTTCTAGGAGGATTCCATTCCCATTGAGTTTCGGTAATCTAGATCTCTAGATCAGTACATGAGATTGTCCTTCTTGCAGTCCCCCTGTCCAAATTCAGTGTGTGCTCTTCCCTCAGCAGCTGATGTTTGTGTGTAGGTGTAGCTGCTGCGGTTTCATGTTTTGTGTAGGGGGTCTGGCACTGTTAATGTGCTAAGCATTAATGTGCTAAGCATTAGCACATTAGGCACATAATCCCCTCCAATAAATCCAAAGAGCTAAGTGGAAGTGATGGGTTAATAGCAGAATAGCTACTGTTCATTTAGAGCCCATTACTTTGGTTTTCTTTTTCTTTCCTATGCTCTTGTAGAGAGATAAAGCAGTATGACAAAAGGTAAAAGATGAAGTTGTAGAAGGTAAATGGCACCTGTTCTGTTCCTTCTCAGTAGAAGGACCAACTTCAGTATTTCTCTAATTTAATAGTAGTTCAGTGAATTGATATTTTAAAATATAACTACTCACACGCTTCTCTGAAATCTGCTGGCACTGTGCTGACAGACCTGGTGCTGAACACTTGCTTTTATTTTGTTGTTAATGAGCACTGTGCCTGTCAAGTGTTGCTGACCCTTGGGAACGCTATGGTACAACCTTTTGTGAGGGCTTTGGGCCATAAGTGCTTACAAGATGTGTTCATCAAATACTTGGTTGGTATTTGTAAAAGAGTTTGGTTTGCTTACTGATTAAATCCTTCTCCCTCTGTCTGTAGGGTGATAAAGTTAAATCTCTTCTCCTGAATTTGTTCTGCTGTGACAGACTGACAGCTGAGCAGGTGCTGAGGGATGATTGCTTCTGTGAAGTTGACATGATTCCAGTTTCACCACAACCAAGTGAAGAGCATGAGCCACGTGAAGAACATGATTCAGAGAAGACAGATGAAAAAAAAATGCAGTTAACAGAGGAGAATGGAGCAAACCCTGCTCAATAGATGAGGAACTTTCCCATTAGGTGTTTGATTGAGAGACTTCTGGTTTTGTTTGGTTTTGAAATCATAGTCCTGATCCGAAATCTGAACATCTAAAAGGTTTAGGAGTGATGTTTTGTGATTACACAATGTTTGCTGCATTTTCTTTTAAGTATGTTTTACTCTAAAGAGGTTTTCGGAGGTGTAAGTGTGGTGTTACTAGGTCAATGTCCCTTAGGTAGGCTTTAAATTTAGAGAATAGTCTTGTTTGATGCCAGAGATCTTTAAGATGAAGCTGTAGCTACTCGGTTTTGTATTTGGTTTTCTCTCTCTTTGCCATGATCTCTTTAAAGATGCTCTAGGGTGTTAACTTTTTTCTGGAGGTTTTTTGTGATTGCATAGGCAGGTTGTTCCTACAGCAACTGCCTTCAAAAAAAAAAAAAGGTACTGCCTTGAAAACTAGTAAAGAAAATGGAGAGCAGCCTGCCTCTCTTCTGTGTTTCTGCATTTAAAAAAGGCAGTTGGCTTTCCAGAGAGCAGGCGACCTTCTAGTTGGTCCTTTGCAGTGCTGCTGCCAACCAAAATACTATGCACACACATATGCAAGAACTACTGCTTATTTGCTCTATGTAAGTGTGTGTATATGTAACCTGTTCTTAAATGTTGTTTGCAATAACTACATAGGTGTGATTTTCATGAGTAGGTTTGTTTGCCTCTAACGTGTTGCTGTTAATGTTAGCGTTGAAACGGTTTTGTCAGATCTTTATTTTTGCAGGAAACTATTGCTTGTCTTTGTGAAGGTTTTCATTTTGTCTCAGAGACTGATCAAAATGTGCAGTTGCTGTAGCAATATATTTAGCCTCTGGGTGCTGCTCTTGGACAACACTGTTGGCAGACTAATATTTTGTAAAGGAATTACTGGAGGTGCATGTTGTTGGATGAAGAATGTAAAAATGCAGTATGTAATGGGCAAGGAGCAGCACCAGGGGAATTGGAGAACCCTTAGGTACAGTAACACAGTCCACAGTGGATAGAAGGTACCACCTTGGCAGGTCCACCTGTGATATTAGACTTGGTTTTCCTTCCTTAAACCAATTAGCTATTTTATATGGAATAGCATGTAAGCTGTTTCATCCTTTTTTCATTAAATGATAATGATTTTTTAATTTCTGTAATGTGTATGTAACCAATGATAGCAAAGCCTTTGTTAAAAATACTTTTTATGTAGAATTTTTGGTTAGTGTGATGAATATTCTCATTACAGAAATCACAGAATAATCCCTTGTGTTTTGTCAATTAAAATAAAGTTTAGCAATTTTGTGGGATGCTCTCCAAGTACTGATTACAGTCTTTCACTGTTAATAAAAGGCTACCTTTAATTAGTGTTAAACCCTGAATAGAGTTAGAAGACTAAGCTGATAGTTCGTGTTGTGCTGTCATGTGTATTAAAATAAATTTTTGCCCGGCTTTCCTGCTCCATGGTCCTTGCAACCTGAAGTGTACTTCTTAAATCCCCAAATGACTACTCTTCTTGGTTTTCTGAAACCAGACGTCTCCATGTATGCTTGATTAAAAAAACTGCAGTCTCCTCCAGATCTCCTCACCAGCTGTAAGTAATACAATTTTTACATGTGGAACCTAGCACTAGGTAGATTTTATTTATTAAAACCTGTGATAAAATTTCTGAAACCTTTTGGTACATATGAGTGTCAGGGTATGAGACAGCCTTTCCATTTGGAGTAAGTGCTAATTACAGTCTTGGTGTCACCAGTTCTGTTTTTCTACTTTGACCTTTTCTATAGTCATTTTGTAGCTCTGGTTTTCTTTTCATTTCTTACTTGCTGAAGGCCTTAAAGTAGATTGGTTTAAGGCCAAGTTGCACAGCTATCCTGGCAAAGCTGAATACTGACTAATCCATGGTAATGGACTACCTGTTTAGTTTGAGACACACCTTCAACTGCATCTCTTCTGGCTAGAAGATGGGTACTTGGAGGATAGAGACAGGAGGTTGAAATGGTCTTGCTGCTTCTTCTAAGAAGTCAAGTTGAAACTTCACTCTTCCTTGCAGAGTGGTATCAGCATTCTGCAGTTTTGAGCAGTGTCCTTGCACAGACCAGCTTGGTGGGGGCCTTTGGAGGCTGAGTATTGCTTTGCTGGGAAATAAGGAGTTCAGGTGCTGTCACGGGCCCAAGACATTTGTATCTTCTTATGGCCTTTAACGGTAACTAAGCCTGCAGTTCCAGGTCTTTGTGCTGACAACTTCCTTTCATGAGGACTGTTACCTTTGTTGCTTTTTCAGATTTGTGTTCTCTCTCTACTCCCCACCTTGGTGTCCACCAGTTGTGTGTTGGTAAGAGTATTAGGTTTTTCTCAGGACATGATATCCAAGTCAGCTACTATAATTGCCTTCTAGGCTGTAGATATGGTAACAAAGTCACATAAGAGGAAATGCTTTCTTTGGGCACCTGCAAACAGCCACTTCCTCTGGCTCTGCCAGACCTAGCCTGCAGGCCTGGGGGTAGGGCTGTTTTTCTTTGGGAAGAGGAATTCTTTCTGCAGATCAGAAGAACATTAATGTTTCTTATCTCCATGGCTTGGGTGGAGCTGTGGGAACTACTCCTCCTTTCTGAATGCTGTACCTCCATCACTTCTGGAGACTCCTGCTGTTCTGTTCACTGCCTCTTCATCTTCGTGCCCACCCTAACATCCATAGTAACATTTACTATGTCTTTCCATGTTGTTAGCTGCTCACTCCATTAGTGTTTAACAATGCTACTCTGGTGGTAGTTGTCTTGAAAGATGCGTTTCTTATGGCAGACACGCTGAGGCTAGACAGGCTGAAAACAATTGTCATATTGCACTTCCCTTTAGGGTTGTGGACAGGCCTGCTGTTAGGACACAAGTTCTGTTCTGTTAGTGCCAGGCTGCACTGTGTGGGAGCACATGGGCTCAGGACTCGGAATTGGGTTTTGGTAGCTTTGGATTCAGGGGCTGCAGCGCATCAAGATCACACCATGTAGAAGCATCTTTATAAGTTAAAAACATTTGAATTGGAATGTTTTATTTATTAATTTTAGTATCTCTTTTTTTACCGTCATCTGTGTAAGTGTTACAGCTGCAAGGTATGTTAGCAATGGGTGGGGAGAACCAAGATTTGCCTTACTGTGTGAAGATGTGATGTTGGTTTGTATTTGTTACTGCGCTGCATTGCTGGTTAGGTGCCTGAGGCCTGTGGATGAGACTCTTTCCATTTGCTGTACAGCAGAGCTGGGAAAGCTTGCCAGAACTCTGACACGTTTCTTCACTTGTGAACTTCCAGCTGTTCAACTTCTGTCCAGTCCTAACAATTGGTAGCATGGTCAAGCAGACTGGATCTGTTCTGTCTCATCTCAGCAGTCCCAGTGTGGACCAGAAGTTTTGGTCCGCCAGCAGTGTGGTATTACAAGTTTAATCTGTCAATTTAGCGGTCCTCTGGCTTCTTTTGATCTCCTTTTCAACTCTGTGACCTGGTATTTCAGCAGAGCCAGGAGCTGTACCACCTGGCATCATTATACAAGATAGTGGCAGACGACAGCTTTGGAGAAAGAGTCCTCGTTTGAAGTGGAAGAAGATGGTGCATGTGAGCCTTGAGGCTTTGAGATGCAAGATATTATTCCTCTAGATGACTCGACAGCAGGTTTTGTCCTTAGCAGGTGTGTCCTGGATTTTCTGTTCTCCCAGATGTGGCATAGGATACCTGTGATGTTAAAGTGCATATTGTGGCCCTGCCGTTGGTACATGGTCACATGTAGCTAGTTCCAGGGGCTGAGGGAACATTTATATTGTCCGCTCCATCACTCAACTGAGTCTTCCATGCATTGCTGCAGCTTCTTTTTGATAACCAGCCCCTTGAGAACTTTTCTTCTGTTCTCTGTCCTTACTCTGGTAATGAGGTTTCTCCGTTGCTCTCAAAGACAGTGTGTTGTAGTGCTTCCAGAACCTGAAAATTGGTGAAATGCAGGTACTTAATGGTGTTGCCTTAGGTACCCTGTGGCAGGCTAAGTTATTGCCTGCTCCCCAAACTTGCCCTGCCACAGCAGGAGTAGAGTAGACACAAGCACAATTCTTGAAGGAAAATGTAAGAGTTTTGCACCCAGTAGACAGTTCTTCGAGTGTCTTGAGGTTCAACAGAAGGATTTTAAGTGGTAATTAGCACACTTCAAATTTTTATGCTGTGTTTGCATGAACTGTGGTAATTTGCAAGCTGTGCAAGTCCTACCAGCTGAAACACTGAACAGACATGTAAGAAGCTGCCTGCAGCTTGAAAGTCATGTACAGCGTAAGTGTGCATAGCCAGCACAAGTTGGAGGATTTCTTCCTCCTTTATGGAATCGATTCATTCTCCCTTAGCAAAGAAACCAGGAGAGTTCCTTTGGAGCAAATAGATTAAAGATGCTCTGGTCCAGCTGCTATGATGAAGGCTCGATGACTATTCTGAAGGAAAAGCTTGCTGACCTTGATACCAGGAAATGCAGGTGGAGGCTGCTGGAATTGGAAGTGGTTTTATTTGAGAAATTTTTCCCCCTGCCCCGCCCTAACTTTCTTTAAAGTTGAAGTCTGGGGTTGGGAAATGGAGATCTGTTCCATAGCAACTTTTCTTCCTTCTAATTTAAGATAACTGTCAAAATGATGATTCCACAAAAGCAGTGCCAGTGTCTTTTTGAAGGCTGGTTGTTGCCAATGTTCATCTTGTAGGTGTGCAGTTGCTGTAAGCTCACCAATCTGCTTGTGATTTTTATCCTCTGTCCTTGCCAGCAAGAGGTGGAGCTGTTGTTCATTTGTTCTTCCAGCTGTCACCTTTCCTCTGTAAAGTTTTTTTTCTTTCTTTCATTTTTTGTTTTAAACCTAGTTGGAACCTTTTGTTTGTCTATTTTTAACTTCTCCATTGGTCCAAGGATTGGCTACTCTGACTACCTGTTTCTTCTGCAACTTCATGTATGTTTTTTGGTGAAAGGATCCATTCTTGCACATTGAATTTTGTAGCATCTGGGTGCATTTCAAGTTACCACAGAATCATAGAATGGTTTGGAAGGGACCTTTAAAAGTCATCTAGTCCAACACTCCTGCACTGAGCAGGGACATCTTCAACTAGATCAAGCTGCTCAGAGCCCTGCCAAACCCGACCTTGAATGTTTCCAGGGATGGGACATCTGCCACAGCTCTGGGCAACCTGTTCCAAGGTTTCACGACCCTCATTGTAAAAAAATTTGTTCTTTGTATCTCATCTGAGTCTACCCTGCTTTGGTTTAGAACCATCACCCCTTGTCCTGTTGTAACAGGCCCTGTAAAAAGTCTGTCCCCGTCTTTCTTAAAAGCCCCCTCTAAGTATTGGAAGGCAGCAATAAGGTCTCTTTGGAGCCTTCTGTTCTCCGGACTGAACAACTGCAACACTCTGAGCCTTTCCTTGCAGGAGAGGTGTTCCAGCCCTCTGATCATTTTTGTGTCCCTTCTCTGGACCTGCTCCAACAGGTACATGTCCGCCTTGTGCTGAGAACTCCAGAGCTAGGCACAGTGCTCCAGGTGAGGTCTCACCAGAGTAGAGGGGCAGAATCACCTCTGTCGACCTGCTGGCCTTGCTTCTTTTGACACAGCCCAGGCCATGGTTGATTTTCTGGGCTGTGAACATATATTGCAGTATTTTTTTTCCTGCTGGTCTTAACTCTACAAGATGTTACCACTTTAGTCCTTTGCAAGACCGCAGTGGCAGGAAACCACGTGTAAATGCTGTCAGAGGGGCCAAAATGCCAAACTTTGGTTATTGAAAATACAAATCATTTTCTAGTCAGAGGATACTGACAGACTGGAGTGTTGTGTTAATATCTTAGTACTACTCAAGGCATTTATAAAGTTAACCTTTTGACATTTTTATTTGCTTTTTGGCTCAACATCATGATTCATTTTTTATCTTTTAGAAGTTCCATTTATGACTGTCATTTAATTAATGGTAACTACAAATTATACTAGTTGCAAAGGAATAAATAAAAGAAATGCAAGTAGTATAATTTGGAACATGGTAATCATAGTAGCTTGAGTCATGAATTTCATCATCTGCTGCCATTAGTATCATTTTATGATTCATAAGTCTATTCGTTTCTTTTTTTAGTGTGTCATCAGATAAATAGCTCAACAGTAAGGTGACAGAACTATCTTGTCTCACCCCAGAAACAGGAGAGAGTGCAGGTTTGATTGTTCCTACCTATGTACATAGTAATCTGTCCCCCTGACCTCCTAAATCTGTGAAACAACTTCTGTGCTTCAGTGGAACACCTGCTGATTAAGCCGTTCAGATCATCAAATGACCACTGCGTCAATCTAAAATGTATACTTTGTTCAAATTGTTTTGAAATGCATTTGTTCATTTGTTGAAGGTGACCTACCACCATAGATCAGTGGACGAACACTTAAAGAGCAACCCTGGGCTGACTTCAGCAGGAAGCAATCAGCATTTGCTTAGTATCAAGTCAGTGCTGCTGCAGAAGTACTGTCAGCCCCTTGAATGGTTGATGTCTCTAATTTAATTAGAGAAAAGGTATTCTTTTCATTACTCTCTGTGGGTTCCCTTTCAGTTTAAAATCCTCAAGTGGTGTGATTTGTTGTGGAATGTCCCCTCCTTCTGGGTGCCATGCCAGCAACAGTACCTGCCACTTACTAACTTCATCTTGAAGTTTGAAAAGCTCTACAGAAGGGATCAGCCTTTATATAGATAGGTAGGTAGAGATAAGTTACTAAATCAGAACTTGAATTATTCAGGAGGATGAATTTGCTCTAGTAACATTTATTTTTCAGGAAGCAGTGTGGTGAGGAGAAACAAGTTATGGGAATATAAATATATGACCAGCATTTTTGTACCCGTGGTCATTCATTATAAAATCAGTATCCTCTCTTCTTATTAAGCTTATGCTAAGGTAAGTATCATATAAGCTTGAAGTGCAGGGGTTATTTGCTCTAGGCACAGGCTTGACAAAGTAATATAGTGGCCATCAAGAGGTGGCCCTTTTTGCTGAATCAAACCTTGCTTTTATAAAATGCTTGCAGGCTCCCCTTCTGCCATGTGTCTGTCCAGTGTTCAGGACAGACGAAACTATCCTGTACACGTGTGTGTACCTGTTTGCATTCTGGTGTTTGTATTTAGAGCACTCTAGGGCTGCTGCTTCCCAGCTTTCATTTTATTCATTCATGTCTCTTTTTTGAGCGGCTCTGTGAATGGTTCAACTGTGCCATGAGAAGAGCTATGTTAATTCTGGAATGATTGTGAATTGTCAGCCACTGTTCAATATCTCTGCTTTTTCCATTGTTTTGATAAATCTTACTATGGTAATTCACTTTCATTTGCGCAAGTTGCTATGCAACATTGGGTCACTTCTAAAGAATATGCAAAGCCATGTCTTTTGACCATGCACCGCTTATCCTAGTAGCCTCAAAACCAGGTTAGGTTAGCTTTAGCAAGTTAAATGCCAATCAACTTCAGAGTAAATCAGTGGGAAAAGACAGTGTAGTGGGTCTGGCTGAGCTGGTTTTCCCCATAGCAGCCCTCACGGTGCAGTGTTTTGTGCTGGGAGCTAGGAGGGTGCTGATAACACACCCGTGTTGTGACTACTGCTGAGCAGTGCTCGCACAGCACCAAGGCTCTTCCCAACATTCCCCCTCAGTGGGATGGGGTGGGCAGGATCTTGGGAGGGGACACAACCAGGACAGCTGACCCAAACTGACCAAAGGGATATTCCATACCATATGACGTCAGCTTGGCTATAAAGCTGGGGTGGGGGAGACCGTTCTGTTGTCCTCCAGAGCAACCGCTACGTGCCTTGGAGTCCTGCTTCCCAGGGAGTGGCCAAACATCACCTACTGATGGGAAGTAGAGGGTAAAACTTTGTTTTCCTTTGCTTCCGCGTGCGGATTTGCTTGGCTTTGCTTCTATTATTATTAAACTGCTTTTTGTTTCTCGTCTTATTTTCCTCTCCTTTTTTTTTCTCTGCTGAGGAGGGAGAGGGGAAGGAAAGGGGAGGGGGGGGGATAGAGTGGCTTGGGGGGGGCTTGGGGGTCAGCCCAGGGTAACCCACCACAGGCAGGATTTTTGGAGACTTAAAATGTCTCCATGACCTCAATGCTACTGTCTGTCTTTTCAGTAAAATAATAGGGATACTGTTTTTCTTCACCAAGGTACTTTTTCCAGACTTGGACATCATGCATAAAGGAATAAAAAAAAACTCACCAGGGACAGTCAGAGGTCTGCAAGCCAGGATCTATGAGCTAGAAAAAAGACTTGGGTAAAGAAAGGGTGGGTTTTAAGTCTTCAAAGAAGTAAAGACCTGGAACAGAGATGAGCAAAGTGGAGTAACTGCAACTTACGCCCTTTGGGCATTAATGGGTTGATTTTGACACGCAAAGGAAGTTAAGGTTAGACATTAGGGAAAGAAACATTCTAATTCAGCATAGTTAAGCACTGGAATGTGTGTCTTAGGGACACTTGAAGCCTCCAGTACTGCAGTGAGAATAAGCCATTATCTGGCAGGAATTACATAGATACGTATAACTACTATGGGGTGGAAGATGGCCTGGGTAACTCTTTTTCTGTTCTACTTGATTCTGTCTTTTGTAAGTTTTTAAATATATCACTTTGCCTTAAGCTGTAGCTATTAGGTAGGTTGGTTTTACCAAGAAAAAATGTGTGAACTTGGAGTACCTTGAATTGGGTAAGTTAAAAGGTAGAAACCTGGGTTGGAATAGCAGATCATAGGGAAAGGAGACCTAGGTTAACTGCATGCAATCGAGATGCGTCTGGAGTTCCAGCCCTAGGAAGCTTAAAAACTGGCTGGCCTTTTCTCTTTACTGGAAGCTACACACATGGCTTGCTCTGTACCAAAGGCAGCTTGACATTTGCAGAGACCTGCAGCACTCAAGGTAATAGGTTCTGTCTGCAAGAATGACTTCAGCGAAGACTTTATCAATTCTAAAGTCTTGTTCAGTACATCTCTAAATCAGTTTTAAAACATTTTAATTTATTTTATACAAAGGCCATTATCCTTAGCTAGTTGTCAAATGCATTCCTATGAGCAGTAACTGTTTTTTTGTGGCCAGAATGAGTATATGATTAGAAAGATATTGAGCTTTGTTTGGATACAAGGCTGAAAACACCCACAGATGTCTCATCCTGTCGGGAGACATTCTGAATAGAGTATACTGCCTATATGTCTCATCTGACATGGAGGAAGAACTGCCGGGTAACACACTGCCTGCTGGTAGACTGTCACTGGGCTGGGTAGAAACCTGCATTTACATCAGTATTCATAGGGCACCCCCCCTGCCTCCCAAATACCTGCTCCAGTGTGGAACTGACTTTGTCCCTTGAGAGAGACTACCAAAATCCTGTCCGCTGTTTCTAGACCTCTTCCGTTTTACAAATGGTACTTCATGATGAAGACAAGATCTCTCTCTGTACAGGTTGTCTGCTGTGCTTGTTTGGTGTATGTGCTGCAGCGGTAGTTACCATGATGTAGTCACAGTTGCCTTCACGTGGAGGGATAAACAGCAGAAGGAGGTGAACTTCTGAGAAATAGCCCTCCTGTTTTTGTTCTGCTGTCCCTGGTAGCAGTAGTACTAAAAAAAACCCCAACAAAATACAGAGAGTATGATGCAAGCAGACATGTTTATTAAAGGGAGCGATGTACCAAGTGTTCTGGAAGAGATTCAATTAGTAGAATTTTTTCAGAGTGTTGTCTCATACTGGATCTTTGCTATAAGCTTTCTCAGGAAGCCTGAAAATCAAATGTTGAAGGGGGAATCCTGAACCAGGAGAAGATAAAGAAACCCACCTCACTCTTGGCACTGATTCTGTAAATTAAAAACTGAAGTGCCCGTTCTCTCACTGTTTGCTGGTTGAGGCAGTCTCAGCAGTGAGTGTTCTGTTCACTGCATCCATGCAGTCAGGGTAGTGTTTATCTTGGAAGAGTTTTCAGTCATCTGATGTGTCCCTAGAAATCATTCTGAGGTTAGTTATAGAGTATGTGCCATTGCTTTTTTAAGTCCAGCACAGTCAGTGAGCTCAAGGTGTAGACTAATTGCTCACCCTGTCTCCCATCTGTTTCTGAATGCGCCATATTTTCCCACCTCATGAGGAAGATTTTGCATCAAGAAAGTGCTTAAGTCTTGTGTCTAAATGCTTTGTTGAGTGGAGGTGGATTCAAACAGCTGCCTTCAGTGGTTCAGTGAACTTGGACCATTGTTTCCCCTGCTATGTACTCAGAGCTTTGCAACTACTGTATGATGAGGAGGTCTAATGCCGTGCTAACTTCTGTTCTGCTTTTTGAATCAATGTGTTGATCTATGACGTGTACGTTTGGTTGAGGATAAAGGTATTGGGAGTGTTTTCATTTCAGCGCAGGAATGCTGTGCATGTTGTGTTGCTGACCCAGAGTAGAACAGTATGGATGAAAGCATGTGTGCTTTCTTTGAGGCTACAGCATTAACATGGTTAGTAATTCCCAAATTACATACGCACAAGAAAGACTTTGTCATTTCCTGGAAAATATTAAAATCAGTTTCTCCTGAATATACAGGAAAGATGTAGGTCTAGCACAGACATATCTAGGCAATATCTGGGCAATGTGTCATGTGAATTTGGTGGCTTTTTGTTAGTCATCCAGTGTTTCTTGGTGGAAACTAAAGCTGAAATGGTATTCTTGTAAATTTTTGTGTAGTCTTTAAAAAAAAAACAAACTGAAATGGTCATGGAAATGTATGTGCCATTAATGGAGAACAGGAGGAAAAGTGTACATTCTGGGTGAGAGGCCTCCTTCCTCCTGTTGCCTCTGTCACTTGTGTCCTTTCTCTCTCCCCATCTGTGCTGTGTCTTTTTGAGGCTTGCCGATGGCAATTAGCATGATAAGCAGTTAGCTGTTATTTTCCCAGCAGTATAATTCTACATTGTGTCTTCTGGAAGCTCTTACCTGTACTGCCATGCCTGTGGATTCTTCCCTTGTGCCTTCCACTAAAGGTGCCAGAGAGAAAGATGGCTTTTACTAAGCTGGCATTGACTTAGGACTGTCTGTGACAAATCTGAGTTGTGCTAGAGGCAAGGCATAGATCTGAGAAGTAGCTTCAAAATACGTTTACTGTCAGTTGTGTTAAAAGAACCCTATTCCCAAAACTTGCTTAGTCATTAATTGTTCTGGAGATCTATCTATTTAATGCCAATTTGAGTGTTGAAAGCAATTATATGTATTTTACTTTAGAGTTGTGAAAACTGTAGCATAGCCCTACTTAAATGAAGACTTTTTTTTTTTAAAGCAAGGTAGTTTTGGAGATTATTTTGTGGAATTCACTGTTCATCTGATTTAGTTGAAACTACTTTCAGATGTTTAATTTTCTTAAATTTATGGGACTAAGGGAAGATAATAAGAAAATATCTAGAAGTTTTGACTTTGAAATTATTATTAAAAGATGTGATGAAAAGCTGTCAGCTTTTCAAATATGGTTTTTAGCTCTATTACAGCTAAAAATCTGTAAAAAATTAAGTCTTCAATAATTTTTGTATGGCCCTTTTATTCCTAATGGTGTTCTCCAGCACTGGAGTGAATTATCAGCTCACAGTTTATACCTCATATGCCAGATAATTCTGAGAAAAAAGAAGCAGTTTAAAAAAAAAAAACAACCAACAACAAAACCTCAACTTTAATTGCTTAAAACTATGTAAAAAGTTGAAAGTTGGTGATGTTTTGACAGTGGTTTTGTTTGGGTGTTTTGTTGTTGTTTTGGGGGCTTTTTTGGGGAAGGGGGAAGTTGTGTTGTTTTATTTTTGAACACTTTCTATGTTCTTTTCCTGAACTGGTTTACATGTAAAAGTGAACAGACAATTCTCCTGAATTCCAGGGTGAGATGCCAAGTTTCATACTGCAGTACCATCCCAAAATACCCAAATGCATTGGGAGCTAGTTTGTTTGGAATGAGCTTCCATTGTGCTACTGACACCTTTTTAATTTTGAGGTTTGTCTTTTCCCATTAAAAGTGTTCTGTATTGACATAGAAAATGATCATGTAGAGATCACTGTCAGTGTTTTCTGCAGATTAGGTTTAGTTAAAGGCACTTAGATTTGATGTGTGTCCTATGAACATCTATGGGAGCAAAAGCAGGTGATGTTGGCATGGACTTATGTTGGATAAGTTGCAGTGTCCTTCTAAGATGAAGTTAATGGATCGGTTCACATCAGCCATGAAGTTTCTTCCATGCCAAGGAATGTTCTGCCCTGTGTAGAAGCAGAGTGGAAAAGGAGTTTTTTCAGTTTCATTAGTGTAATGGTTTATCTTAATCTCATTTTCAGTCTGCAATTGGTGCAGCTTGTCTTGCTTAATGTTTTCTTCCTCTGCACTGAATCCAACCCCTTGCCTCCAATGCATGTCTTTGGATATTTTTCCTTTGAGTGCAGCTTTACAGGGCTGCATCACTTCATATGCTAGCTAGAGGCACAGAATGATTCTCTGTTCATGTCCAGGTGTCTACTCAAACCTTACTTGCTTTAACAGGTCATTTAGAGGGGGCAAAACATTCTCACTACAGCATCAGGCTTTTAGCTTGCCTCCACAATTGGTCTATTCTATTCAACAGAGATCAAGCCACAGTTAGCAATTCAATTTCTCCAGATGCTGATGCCTTTAAAGTTTTTTCTATAAGAAGTGTGTAAAATGCCTTTTGTAAACTGTATTTGTTTGTGGTTGTTGATTTTCATGCAGGAGGGTTTTCCATGCTCATACTTGGCTCAGTTGCTCTTCTCCAGGAGTCAGTAAATGTTAGGGCAAAGCCTGTTTGCATCCAGGATCTTCGTCTCTGAACTCTGTTGCTGACAACAATACAGAAAGGCACTCAAAGTTATCTAATCTGAAATCTGACATTTCAATTTAATATTCCCCAAGATGATGTGAGCAGACCATCACAACTGTCACAAGGGTGTAGGTAGACAGCTGTATGATATACACATGCTATGAAAAGGAAAAAAAAAAAGTTAAAAAAAGAATAGTTTGTGATAATTGATTTAGCTTGTGTGTCTGTTCATGTGTTTACTCTCCCCGATTTAGGTGCCACTTGCTTGTTTGAATATTAGGCTAACAACCAGCGTATCACAGAATCTCAGAGTGGATGAGGTTGGAAGGGGCATGTGGAGATTGTCTAGTTCTACCTCCTGCCCAAAGCAAGATTAACTACAGCAGGTTTCTCGGGACCATGCCCAATTGGGTGCTGAATATCTCCAAGGATGGATACTGTGAACCTCTCTGGGCGGTCTTTTATGGGTTTTGACCACATTTACAATTAAAAAAAACACTTTTCGTTATGTTTAAATGGAATTTCATGTATTTCAGTTTGTGCCCTTCGTTTCCCGTCCTTTCATTGGGCACCACTGAGAAAAGTCTGGTTCAAGCCTCTGTATACTCTCTGATCAGATATTTATACACTTTGATAAGATCTGGGCATGTGTACATGGCGTGACGTTGGTAACTGATGGTGGAAAGTATGAGTCTGAAAATACTTGATGTAGTTAAACTGAAAGAAAAATATTTTGTTGCTTGAATGACAAAGAATGATATATGAGCACTTAGGTGGACATTTCAGGTGGAGGCTTAGGTGCTTGTAATGAATCTGAATGCGCAGATTTCCAGTAACTTTTTTCTGAGATATCCATCAAAAATTAGGCTAATGGCCAGACTGAGCAGCAGCTGCAGATAACAGGCTTCATGTGTGCATTTAAAATTCAATCTGGAGCGGCTGTTGCCTTATACACAGTGAGACCCTGTAATCACATACCTCTTGTTTTCAGTCTTCCTTTTCCCTTCGCTTATTGTTTATTACCCATTTATTTCACCTGGTTTAGAAAAATCGAAGCAGAAGGTTTTTGTGTGTGAACTTCTTCTGTGGCACAACAAAGCCCAGAGCCAGAGAGGAGCTTCTGGATGCTGCCTCAGTCCTGGCAGTCACTTGCCTGCTGCACAGGTACTGCAAACCTCTATGCGGTTGAATCGGTAAGTGTACAGCACCCTTGCCTGCTGGCAGGAGGAGGCTGTTCATTCTCCATGTAATTCAGCATGTCACCTTTTTGCTTCAGGAGCAGTGTTTGCTTTCCTGCGGTTCTTACCACCTGTGAGAGAATTTTTCAGGCTGGAACAAAGATTTCTAATAAATGAAGTATCTCCAAAGGTATCTATTACATAATTCTCTTATTAATTTATGGAACCAGCATGACATGTTCCTGCTTTTGTTGGATTTTTGAATGTTTTGGCACAAAGGTTTGTACAGTATCTTAAAGTACACCCTTGGTGCAGTATTTTATCACTTCAGGTGCATATCAGTACCTTAAACCTTTAAACAGCACTGCTTTTTGTGTAGAGAGCAGAAATGTTTGTACTGATGTTTTCCTGAAAGAGCCTGTTTATGACTCATGTATCTGTATCTTCAGAGTAACATGCTGGAGGCTGCTGTAAACTCACTAATTGTCCTTAGTTATGACACTATCAGGCATGTACAGCTAATCTGTGCAGAAAGGCACCAGCACTGCTGACCCTGGAAAGTATGTGTTTTGTCATTTTATTGCCACAGAACCATCTGACTTAGAAGTCAGATGCTTTGCACCTCATAGAGCAGATGATTGTTTCTGAAATATTTTGAGAAATAGAATTTTTTTGCCAAAGGGACTGCTTTGAAGGCATATCTCATTTCTGTACCAAACCAATGGAAACACGCTGGCTTCCAGTTGAGACACTCAGGTCTTGGGCGACAAATCTAGGACCCTGGTCTTAAAGGAAAGAGCAAAAACCCCAAAGTCTTAACTGCTTATCAAATGGGAATCCCATGGCATCCTAATGAAACTTATTCAAGAGTTGTGGAAACAGCAGGCACTTAATTCCCGGTTTTCAAGTCAGGAGGAGTTGTGTCTAGTTCTCTTATCTCGCTTCAGTTGCCTTTGCTAAGAGCTGAGATTGGATGGAAAAATATTTTTACAACATCTGAGGTTTGATTCTTGAATCCAGGTATTCCCTTTGCTGTGCACTAAGAGAGTGGAGCAGACCCTTCCTACTTAGGTTTTCTGTAGTATGTTACTTGCAGCCATCAGTTGGTGTTCTCAGGTGAACAGCCTCAGCCTTTCCACTCTTCCAACCTGCACACGTCCCTAGCGCTTTCCTCTTTAGAAGGTGAGGAGTGTGTGCTAAGGAGGATCTGAAAGAGAGATTTAACATACTAACCTGGCATTTAGTATTTGAGGAATGTGGGCATGTTTGTGTACAGGTCTTGTGTAATCCCTTCTGGGTGATAGTCTTCTGTCCTGGCCAGTGCACTGTGAGACTTAGGGTCAAATAGAGGTTTTTGGAGAAGAATGTAGGAACTAGAAAATGTATCTGGGAATTGTTTAGAAAGGTATGTCATTGTAAGCTAAAATCAAGCAAATGGGGAGGGAAAATTAGAGACTAAAGCTAGTTAGAAACTAGGGTAGACCTGCTATTATTTTAAAGTTAAAATCTGATCACCTGTTTACTGAGAAGCAGCCACTGTTTTCATTGTAACTGGGAGGCTGGTGTGGAGTCTACACAGAAGAGTGGAAGACACCTGGCACAGCTGCTGCAAGGGTCAGCCATCCATTGGCAAAAGGTTTTAGTTCTTAGGGGGTGTAACTTGTTTTCAGGATAAAGCCTGTGGTGAGCTACGTGAATGAACACTTTTGCATTTCTAAATAGTACAGTGCACTGGATGTGCTGTCTTAAGTGATGGGTGTAGAGTCAGCCACAATGAAAGGTAGATCCAAACTGAAATGAGTGGGATGTTTTCTGAGAAATAGCTTGTCCGGGCTATTGGTCATATTGCTCACTGTGGTCTGTGCGAAGCATCAGCCTATTCCTATGTTATACTGCTGCCTTCCCTTCTGTAACTGATGCTTTCTTATGAAGTACAGAACAAACTGTCTTGTGTGCTGTATGACTAGTCCTCATTATTTCTTTGTGTGTGGTGTGTCTGAAGTTTAAATAGAGGCAGACACCCCTTCCACTGTTGTGTGTTCCTCCTGCTTGAATAGTGCTGCAAGGTCTGTATGTTATAGTGGTGGATTATTTCCTTCCAGTGAGGAATGAGGTGTCCTTGCAGGAAAGGCTGCTATGAATGGGATTTGTAACACTGTGAAGATGCTGTTTTTTTTTTTTTTTTTTTAAAGGGTTTATTTTTCTGACACCTTTCTCAACACAAGGATGAAGAAAGCATGCTTAATGACAGAACTTAATAACCTGAGTTTTTTTGAAATAAAATCAAGGAGATGTTGGCTCTTCTTGCAAACACAGCACCGGCTCTGCAGATTAAGTTAGACTTCACACTTTTGAAATTTGAGATTATGCTCTTAGTAATTTACTTAGGTCAGGCATCAAAGCAGTCCAAAACTCATCCAAGGTGGGGTTACCAACTTATCCTTCTTGCACTGAGAAAGCCATGGGCAGAACATAGTCTTCCTTGTCTTTCCTTGTTTCCTAGGGACCTCCCTGTAGTCACACTTCAGTTTTTTGGGTCTGAAGACTCACTCTGTTCAGTGTATGATGTCTTTCTACCAGCCTTAGTTGATTCCACAAGTTGCCAGTTGCCTTCCTTTCTATCACAAGCTGAGTCTTAGGAGTTTAATCTCACTGTCTGAAATGTTAACAAGGCCACACATGCTCATACAATTACCAAGGTCTGACATGTGAAAACAAACAAAACCCCCATAATAGTGCAGTGGTGGTTCTCATGCTCTCCACTGCTGGGCTGTGAATAGCAGGAACTGATTCATCCTAGTTGAAAATCTTGCTTAAAGTGAACCATCACCAGCATTTCTGTGATAAGCATCCTTCTTTTGTGCTTAATTCATTATTTCATATTCTGAACAATGCAAAGTCCTCAGAGAGCAGATGGGAAGTAGAGAGGATGAAATGACCCAGGAGACTTGGTACTGGGCAAGGGTTCTCTCTGCCCATTTTTCCTGCCAGTTAAGTCCCACTAAGTGCTGAGTCTGTGTTCAGGTGTGGTTTTGCTGAGGTCTAAGCATTCCCATTGTTCTCCAGGAGATAGGAATGGAACAGGCTTTGAGTGCTTTCATCCAACATGATTCTACCTAGGAGCTACTGCAAACGGTGCAGAGTTCTCTCCTGTCATGATCACTGAGAGATAAAATGGAGTGCTCTTTACTTTCTACAGTCTTGGGCTTTGCAGCTGTGTGATGATGAACCACAAAGCCTTGAGGTCCTAATGCTCTTCCACATGCCATCAACTGCATGCGCAAATGTTACTCATATTGTTATTTTGCTGGGATTTATCAGTATTGGTTGGAAGGCCAACTTTTGAAGTGCTTTAGATGTTGGTACTCAAAACTTCTAAGCTGAAATTGCTTTGAAAGCTGGAAAGAAATGAGAGTTGACTCCTGTTAAGGCAGCTGTCCTTGAAAAGAAACCATCTGAACTTTTGTATAGATCTCTTGCCTAAGAGAGTGCTTGAAGTAAGTGATAGCTATTAATCTTCCTACTATGGAGAAAGAGATAGGTATTTTGAGTCCAATATCTACTTTTTTTTTTTTTAAATATGGGGTTTGGTAATATATGGGTCAATCAAACTCACTGACAGACCAATCATCTCATGACACTTTAATTATTGCTGTTCCATTATGAAAATAAAGAACTGTGCAAAGCCTCCTATAAGGAAGGGCACATAAACGTAATTATAGGATGCTTTTGGTGTTAAAAAAAAGGACATTAAATGACTAATACATTTTGCTAGTGCAATTGACAGCTGTAACAAACCTGCTTCTCTCATGAGCTGTAAGCTTTTATCCCTCCCTTGTACTAATGAATAAATCATCTTATTACATAAAATTGCTTTCTAATTGCCCCCATGTCAGTCTGTTTCAGGTTAGGCCTAGGCAGTAAGGATCCCTTGATGCCTGGGTTTTCCCTTTCTGCTTGACTGCTGAGCAGTCATGTTTACAAGTGCCTGGGAATGGGCTTGGAGAGGAAAAACAGGTGGTGTGAATTGGGAGAAGGCAGGAGACAAAGGGAAAGAAGCACAAGAGAGGATTTGAAGGGAATCAAAATGAGAAAAACCTGAAGGAACTGTTGAATGGAAGAACCACATGAAAAACACATAGAAAAGCCAGTGGGATGTGGGTGGGAAGAAAGGGAAGATGAGTCAAAACTACAATAGACCTTTTTGTGTTAGGCCTTGTGTGGGGCACCTTGTGGGGACTTTCAGTGTTGGCTAAACAGTTGTGGCCCGAAGGCTTTCTTCAAGCTTTGACAAGTTGTTATCATCCAAGTTCTCCTTCTCCTCACTTGAATGTTCACTGGAAAACATTAATTAGTCATTTAACACTGTAGAGTGAAGGGATGTATCCCCCCCCACCACTCTGCATCATCAAGTCAAATGATCGATTCTCAAATAAGAGAAAATGTCAATTTAGGAAAGTTTTTCCAAATTAACTGTAACTAAATGACTTGGAATTCATCCTTCAACTACCAACAAGCTGTATCAGCTCTCATATATTGATTTTTGCTTAGGTTGATTAGAAAAAAGACCAAGAAAAAGTTAGACTCTCTTGAACAAAAACAAGTGCATCTGTATAGAAATCGTGCAACTTTAATTTGGTTTAATAACCAATTTAATTGAAACTTCCTGTGGTAGAGAAGGCATTTGGAAATGATGGTGCAGTTCCTAAGTGACTGATGTAATCAATTGCAAAAGGCAAAGAGAGTTTGACTTTTTGTTACTTGTCTTAAGATGTGTTAGAATGACATCTAGAATTTTTGCTTTTGTTTGCTTTCGTGTTACGGAACTACCTTGCCTACCCCTTTTTTTTAGAAAAGATTAGAGTACTAGTAGGATCATACTATATGCAAATTAGTCTAGTTAACTGAGGCAGCATGATTCTTTCTTTTAAGACTGTTTACAATTCTGTCCTATAGGTTGTCAATAAAATAGATTTATCTTAAAATCTTAGCAAATGGAAGAAAAGTTGTTGATGCTAAACATTCAGAATCCTACTTCCTGCCTTGTATTTCAACGTTTCCACCATCCCTAAATTTTGTTGACAGAAGTGCTAAAGGAAAAGAAGTCTTATGGTGAACAAAACAAACCCTTTGGGCTGCCTTTCCAGGACATAAAATAGAAAAGAACATCATAACCCTTGCTTTTTTTGTTTGCTGAGTTTCCACCTAAGAAGGTTCATGTTGCTGTAACTTGTTCTAACAAAAAGAGCCACTTTGCAGAGGTTGCACAAGGAGTGTGTGAGATCCTTGTTTTTATTTCAGGCTGCAGTGTGGAAACAAACGGGCAGTCATTTGATTTTGTTGGGAAATATGAGTAGAGAGTTCAGTGTCTGTTCCAGCACTGTGAAGCAAGAGTGACCCAAACATGAATAGAAGTAATTCCTTGATTATTTTTTCTATACGAACACAAGCAAATGGGGTTTAGCGTAGACATAAACACAAAGGTTTGTTACAATTCCAAACTCAAATATTATATCAAGAATTTCCCTTCAGTGTCACTGTCACTGTGAACATTAAATTGAAGGAGCGTTATGATTTCTGGGGATTGCTATTAAGGGTTGCTTTTGATTAAGAGTATTTCAGATAAAGTCGTTTCTATGGTCCTGCTTGGCAGGGGGGTTGGACTTGATCTCCAGAGGTCCCTTCCAACCCCTAACATTCTATGATTCTATGATTCTATTTTTGGTGCTGTTTGCTTTTGCCACAGTTTTCTCCCTCCTGGTGCTGGAGGTACCTCCTGCTACCTGTTGCTATCATGTGTTTAACACTTCCAGGTGACAGGACTGCCTAGTACCTGTTCTCCTAAAGCTGTGGGTTTTCCAGGGAGAGGTCAAAACTGTTCACTCATGAAAGGTTTTAACACCAGCGTCCATGCACCTTCTGGCAGTTGTGTGCAGCTGGATTGAATGATTCATTTGCACTGACTGCACACGTGGTCCTGCTGGAGTTTAAGCAGTAGGAGTATTTCACAAATGGGCATTAATTACCATGGGAGTTGGGGTTGGTGCACTGAAAGGGCTCTGGAGAGAAATCCTAACAAGTGAGAAAAGAGGCTATGATAGTACAGTATGCTGATTATGACTTATTATTTGAGTCTTTGACCAAAATCAACTGAGAACAGCATGTAGTTAATAAAAAAGAATATTTTAAACCCATAAAAGGAGGAGGAAAAAAAATTTATAATGGCCAGAACCAGAGATTAAAAACATAGAAATGGGAGCACAGAATATGCACAGAACAGTGAGAATGGGTTAAATTAGTGAGCAAGACTGTATGGTCAGTGTAGATCTGGTCAGGTTCCTGTGTAGCTAATACCTAAGGAACTGCAAAAAATAGGAGAAAAATGTTTATGGTAGGCTGCAAGAAAAAACAGTATAGAGGATGTTTTAAGGGAATTCCGATGGTTAAACATGAGATGGCAAGTTTGGATGGACAGTGGTGCTGAATAAATGTCTCTGAACAGGATGTCTTCTCCAGGCTCTGAAAGAGGGGGCAGCAAATGCTGGTTGCACATGAGTAGAATCAGCAGAGAAGGAGGGTACTGAGGGTATGCAAGGTCCTGATGCCATGTGAAACACCACACAAATAGGTGAGGTGTCATGTGCTGTAAGCAAAAATTTATTTCAAGAAGCAGTGGTAAAAAGGCTGAAAAGTTAGTCTTTGGAAGAGGCAGAGATCAAGCTTATCTCTGTATGGCATCTAGTGAGAACTGTGGCTAGACACTAGATGTGCAACAAGACTGCTGGTGTGTCAAAACTGTTGTCATTTTGCCACATGAATTCTCAGGCTAGAAAGCCTGTGTGTGAAGACAGGCCTGTGAACACCATCTTTATGGGGCTTCTCAGTAAAAGCCTTGTTATGACTTTAGGAGGACAGGTTTTGTTCCCAGGTGCTGAAGAAGCAACTAACTTGAGGTAGAATCAAACACAATTTTCATTTTTCAAGGAAAACCCATGAGCCTCTTTCTTTTATCTCTTTGCCAGTTCCTTGAAGTAGGTAAAGCTTAAATGGCGGAAGAAGCTGGTTTACATCATGTCATCTGCAAATAAGAAAGTCTGCTCTGCTCAGCTTGCAGCACAGTGTAATAGTGATGGCAAATACTTAGGTTAGGTCTGCCCTCCACATATTCTGTTGTGTTCCAAAGTGTCTCTTAGGCTTTTGATATTTACTAGCATTGCTTGTTAGTAATCTTCGGGCTTTTTTTTTTTTTCTTCTCTTGTTGTCTTGTGTTGCTTGATTAAAGGTCAGATCTGAGCGAGAGCTCTTATTGATTTCAAAAGTACTAAGTAGAGATTGTAGGTTTTTTACTCTCTGTACTAATGCTTTTCCCATTATAAGTCAATGGCAGCACATGTCCAGACTGTAGAGTGAGCAGACTCAATCCTGGGCTGTCTCAGCAGGACTCAGTCAACGTGAGGCTGGCAGCAACATTGAGACTTTCATGATTATTGAACAAGAGGTGGCTTGAGGTGTATGAAAACTGCTGCTGTGATAACATAAATGGGGGGGGGNNACCTTAGCAGTTAATGAAATGAAAAAAAAAAAAAAGCAATGGGAACAAAGATGAATTGGTAGGACTTTGTTTAAGCACTTGTAAGGAACAAGCTGCTACGTCTAGTGTCAGTGGGGCATGCATTAAGTGGACTGAGTGGGAAGTTAATAACAGAGAAGACTGACATTACCGAGAAGAGCTCAGTGTGCTCTTTGTCTTACGATTCATTGAAAGGACCACAGGGTCACTTTTTCTGGAGATATTTTTTCTTAGAAAATAAACTGTAAAGCTCTATGATTGTCAGATCAGGTACGCCAACAGTTACTACCATTAAACATAGGGCAATGTGTAGTCAGATTACTGTAGGCAGTTCTGATAACATAATCAACAAAAAAGCAGCTTAACTAATGGTCCGTGCATTTCAGTTGCTTATATTGAGAGCTCCAATAAATATAAAATTTGTAAATTTACTTCTGCTAAGAGATCCCAGCTCATTAAATGTGCAGCACCCCAGGAGATGCTTTTTGTTCAGCTCACCTGTGTAACAGGCTGGCAGAGAGAGCAGGTGCTGTTACAGTCCAGGAGCTGCTGCCCGGTGAGTGAAGTGTGCTGTAAAGGACTCCTGGGAGAAAATAATCTTTGTAAATCTGAATTTGGGATGAGAAACTAATAAATGTTTACTAAAAGGTTTTGGGGGGCAAGGATGCATGGGATAGTTACAGAGCTGGTGGATGTGGTTGGTTTTGCTGCTTGTTTTGCTTTCATTGGGTGCTGTGATAGTCATGTTTTGTTTTCCAAAGCTCTAGTCATACGGTCTGGGTGTCAAAGTTGAGCATATAATGATTTTGCAGTACTTCACTGCAGAACTTCTCATATTTTCTGATTGCTCTCTGCTGATGCTTTATGGATTTTCATATTCTCTCTTGTTGGCCTGTGAAGACAAGTACACACAAGGGCAGGAGCCTAACTGGCAACGGTGCTTTTGTATATCATTTGCTAACCCCAGACAGCATCGTGCTCTTCCCTCCCCGGGGGCTGTACATGTGCAGTGGGTCTTGTGTGTCACTGGAGCCAGTGTGAACCAGCCTGCCATCCTGCACAAATAGAAGGGAAGTGCTCTGGAGAAGATGAGTCCTCAAGAGCAGTGCATAATGCAGGTAGTTGGGGCCTGTCTCGTAACAAGCAGCAGCAATGTTCTATGGATGTGCGCGCTGGCCTGGCTGGCTTGTGTCCCCACGCTAGTGCAAATAGTGGCAGCAGCATAGCTCCTGACTATGCACACATGCAGAAGGAGTGTTGCTGTTCCCGCAGTCTTTGCAGATGGTGTTAAAGTAGCCTGTGTCCTGCTGGAGGTATCCGTACTGCTAATTTGCAGCTCACTTTTGTATTGCAATTGCTAAAAATAGTGCTGATTGTTAGGTGTCACAAAGATGTAACTGGAGCAGCAGGGATGAATACCTGGGGGAGGCTGTAGGCTATAGGCTGCTCGTCCCTTGGAGCTGGGAAGGTGCAGGAAGATGGCTAGCCACAGTGTGAGTAACTGTAGTGCTTATGGCCATGAGCAGCCTCATCAGTTCAGTGGAAATAGTGCTTGTCTGAGTGGGCCCTAGGGCTTGATTCACAGATGCAGTGTTCAGAAATATGCCTTCTAGAGTGTTTGGCCAGGCCATCCTGAAGGCTGAGCTTTAGAAGGCTCTCTCTGTGAGGTTTTGGCTCATCTCCAGGGTTTTGCTTTCTGCTAGCAGGGGCTGCAGGTAGTGATTTTTGTCCTATTCCTTTTCTGCTGGTGGATACATTTTGTAAGTAGTGCTTTCTTGTGCCCTTCTACAGCCCCTGCTGCTTAAGGATGCTGGAAAGTGGAAGTGAAGGACAAATGGGATGGAGGCTGAGGTCAATGGGGCAAGGTAGGAGTAAGTGGGACAGCAAGGAAAGGAGAGAGCAGTGGGTAGGATACGAGATGGCAGCTAAATGTCATTCATTGCCTTCTTTTCAGGTTTTCCTAGTTACCTCTTGCTGAGTCTGAGAAGGGCAGTGTAGTTTTGGGTCAAGACTGTAGCTGAACCATCATTTATAACACTTTTCTGGGTTTAATTTGCTTCACTGACTTAAGAAAAAGTAATAGTCAGGGTTGAGGCAAAATAGTTGAGCCCAAATCTATACTGAGACCTGGAATCCTATTCCAGATGCCTGCTGTGAGGCCAGACATGTCATCTGGAGAAGTCCCCAGGGTGGGATTGATGTGCTGCTCTTTCTGAAGTAGCATGTAGATGAGTATTTTAGTTTTGAAAGCCAAACTGAAACAAAGCCCTCCTTTCCTCCTCTGTGCCTGTCCTGGGATGGGCATGTCTGTCCTACCTGCTTTGTAATCATGGTTTACATATGTGCCCTGACAGCCATTTTAGTGCTTTATTTTTATTTTTAGTAACTCAAGCTCAGTTAGTGGTGTTTCACCTCATCCTGGCATTTTTTAAAGTCTTGGCACTCTTACACAGCTTGCTGCGTACCCTCTCTTTTTTGTTTTGCTTTTGTACTTTTTTTTGTACCTCTTAAAAACCTACTCATGTGTTGACATAGCATCCAAGCAAACGTGCCCTACCGCTCCCCAGTAAGAGGCAGTGTAATTAATTCCAAAGACCTTCCGCTGAAAGAAACCTTTGCCTTCCTCTGAACAGTGAGAGCTGTTCAATTATACTGGAAAGCTGCATGTGGGCCAGGCAGAGAGACCCCCCCCACTGCCCTCCCAGCACTTTCTGAAGGACTGCTGTATTGTCATCTGACAGAGTCACTCATTTCCAGATAATTGGCTTTTTAAAGGGCATCTATAGGACCCAAATAACTCCTGGCATACTGTTTGTACCATTGACCTGCCACGTTAGCAAAGGTTAGACTTAATTGCCTCATTTATGGCTAATGCATTCCAGTTTTGCTGTTGCTTTTTCTTGGAGTATAATTGCTCAGACCTGTATTTTTGTTTCTGAAATCTTGATGAGGAAAAACAAGGGTCTTACTTTGTGGCTGGAGACATTGCTTTCATCAGGAGAGACAGAGGTCACATACAATCCTTATGCTAAGGAAGTGACCATATACGTGGGTGACAGGTTGTCTTGGTGAGCCTCGCTCAGCCCTTTGACAGCTCAGATTTCCCACTGTGCTCCATTGGCAAATCTCTTTGTGTGGTGCAGCTTATTGGAACGGAAAGCAATTTTCAGGCAAGTTGTGTTTGACACCACTCTTCTCAGTCCTGTCCGTGGGCAGCATATGCCCTGTGGGTACAGGCGTGGTGTAAGGGATGCTTGTTTTGGGTGTCTGCAAGCACAGCTCCTCTGACCACAGACTGTGCCTGGACATCTGTTAGTGGAGGCTGGCACTGAAGCAAGAAGAGACACAAAGCACCTTCTGGGCTGGCCTGAGGTGTAAACCTAGCATGACTCTAGTGTGTTCTGCAGAATTAATCCTGACATTTCTACAAATGTGTTTCATATGTATCTTGTGTACATCCACAGATTTTGAGTGGTGAGGATGGAGCAAACCTGTGGCAGTGTGTGCTTCAGTCTCATGAGAGTAGTCACACTTATCTGCTCTGACATTTCTAGCATGAGGTGATGTTTCTGTTTTGCTAGGAGTAAAACAAGAGCTGCAGCCTTCAGTGCTTCCATTGCAGTTTTGTAAAGCCAACACTATACATGTAATTGTACATTTTGTTTATTTTATGGTGAAGGTAGTTCTCGCAGTAGCTTTTGAATGAACAGCTTTTAGACAACAATGTCATGGCTGTCAAGAGGAGACCTATGGCCTGGTTTTCATTAACTGTCCCCCTGAGGTCTCTGAGCACCAAACCGTGGCAGGCAGGAGAAGACCCTTCTGTCCCTGGCATTCCAGGGCATCCTCAAGCTGCCAGTGGTAGGATGGAATATAGGTTAGTTATCCATCAGGTTTCAGGTTTTCAGAGCTCTGTGTCCAACTTCACACTAGTGACAGAGGTGCCAAGTTGTCAAGTCTGGCCTCCTCTGTAACTCAGTTCATAAGACTTTGCTGGATTAATTCCCATTTGTTTAAATTGTATCCTTTAGATAAACAGCTCATCTTGACTGACAGCCTTCTTTTGATAAAAATGCCTCTGATGTTCTTCTGCACACAGTGACAGGGGTTCATAACTTTGCTTTTAAAGGTGGGGAAGGGCAAGCTGAGTGTCAGCATTAGTGTCAGCATTAGTGCCCACACGGGGTCACGGGTCCGCCCACAAGGGATGTGGTCCCGTGACCCCGTGTGGGCGGATCGCGACAGTGTCTAATATGCTTGAGGGTCATCTCGCTCCTCGTGGTGTTTCCCCTGTAGGAATGGTCACACCAGCAGCATCTTCAGCAGTGAGATGGTTACTAAATGGAGCAAAGTGGATGGCTACTTTATTCTGTCCCTTATTTATGGAGCTGGGCAGGAGCATCTATCAGCCAGACCTGATCTATTGGGCTTTTCCGTATGATCTGTTGCCTTCATGTGGGAGTGCAGGAATAGCTGTTTGGCTAGCTTAAAACTGTGAAAGAGTTTGAATGCTTCATACCATGCTGGTGCTCAGTTTTGCCAAATCTGTGCAGAAGGAGGAGATTAGCATTCATCCTGTAGCAGTGAGGAGGCTGGTTCAGGGGATAACATCGTGCTGAGGTGCCATCTCTTGCAATGGATTTTTAGGATTGTGTGTTGTGCACAAGATGAACAGTGAAGGTAATTAAGGAGACAGCTTACTGTTGGATGTGATGGATCTGCCATCATTTAAAGCAGAGCTAAATGTCTTTATAAAAGGTGTGTTATGTTTCTGATGGAAGTGATGGGTTTAGTGCTGGAAATCTTGGTGTGAATGTCTTCATGGAAATATACTCCTGCTGGTCTTGGAAATAAATCCATGAGGATGGGTCTCAGAAGTTCAGTTTTGGTCACTGCCAGCATTTCTAGAAAGGAACAAGAGAGATGAGCAAATAAAGAGCGAGCACAGATGCTAGTGAACATTGGATTTCATTTGCAGAAATGTTTAAGAATATTGCTTACTCTGTTGGCCCAAATCTATGCTGTTTCTTTCAAATTGCCTGCCTTCCTGAGAAGAGAGTAACAAATCGCATAAACATTTGGTTATTTTTGCTGTGGAAGTGAAGGTGGTTGCACAAGTCTTTAACAACTTAGTTGTCAGTCTCAGCATGAAGATTGTTTTGTTCATAGCGTTGAAATGGGAATTTTGTGCTTGCTGGAAAGAAATGTGAAGCTCACTGCAAATGGTTGTTTAAAAAGGAGTTCCAAGATTTTTAAGGACACCTGAGAGATTGTTTAAAGCAGTAAAACAAAGGATTATACATTTAAGCTTCTTTCATGGAAACTAGCAAAGGTCTTTTTGATGTAGTTTGTCCTTCTGGAGGTTTTGATCTAATGTGAAATAACAGCCAGTTTTTAAAAATGTCTGCATCAGAGTGCACATGGGTTAGGTGCAGTCCTGAATGAGGGAAATTTCTGTTCCTGATCTTGGTGTGCCTGGTTAAAGGAGATGTGTGTCCTGGAGACAGGAGTTAACAGGGATCCTTGCCCTCCCTCAGGACATGCCTTACTGAGTAACCTGTGTTTGCACAGTCTGCTGGCTCTCGTTGGGACGCGCAGCCCATGCCTGCGACTGCATGTGTTACCCTCTGCTTGCTTTGGACAGCTGAAATAAACCCTGAAGATGAAAGATCTGCTCTTTCAAGGGTACTATCCCCATCAAGTCTGAGCACACATCAGTGAAAGGCCATGAAAGGAAAAAAGCCGATCTAATAAAAACATGTAGCTAGTGGGACCTTGGTAATTAAACACCGGCATGTGGCAACTGTAGGACTAATTACACAGTGGTATTCAATCAGTGCCCTTGGTCTTAGCAGACATTTAGAAGAAAACAGCACACTGCTCAAAAACTCACCTTCACCAACTGCTGGCTTTGTGCTAATGAAACCTTCAGCTTGTTTTACCTTGCTCTTTGGCTATTTCTCTCCAGGGCCTAATCTCAGAAATGTTGTTTAACTTTGGATGACAAAACCTACAAATTGACAATTAAATGAATGCCACGGAGATCCTGAAATTGTGCAATGTTCATCTTGTTCTGTGAAGCTACTTCCTTACACTACTGATGACTGAATGACAAAGAAAGAAAGTACAAACGCTAACTTCCAGCCATGTAGTAAAGAAAATTTATTTAGAAGCGAATGTGTAAAAATGAAGTTGGACACATTGCTCTGAGCACCTGAAGCCCATGATAGATAAACATCTAACCTACACCCCATCCCTAGTGCTGGCAGCTTGAGGGTTCCCTGGGGTGTTACTATTCTGTGTGTTTATTCTTGAAATTATATCTTGGGATTCAGTGATGATACAAGGCAGTGAACCAAGTGTTGGGTGTCTTTGGTTCCCATCAGTCCTTATGTCACTGGAAGAAGATGCGCATTTCTGTGAGCACTGATCAGTATGGAGTTGCACTGAGGAGAACTGGAAAGATTTTATTTTCTATGATCAGATTTGGATGACCTGCCACTTGGGTGCTCTCCAGAACATCACCAACAATGATTATTCACAGTTTCCTTGAGCTTAAATTAGTTAGAGACTTTCTCAGTTTTGGCTGAGAAACATGAGTGCTATTTGAATTTGCTGTAGCAAGGCCACTGCTAAACAAAACCGTGGTGAGAATAAAGAAGAAAGATGTGGGGGGCATTTCTTGAGGGGTAAAAATAAAAAGTAGGGCACAGAAAGAATAATGCCTTTGGGGCAGCTGATGCAGTAATACTTCATCAGGATTTTCTTGAGAGAAAGTGACTGCAGATAGAAAATGAGTGAGGGCCCTTTTTTGTTTGTTGGATTTGGTCTGTTTGTTCGTTTTAAGATTACCAAATCTTACCTCTAGTTTGCCTGTGGACAACCAAACAGATTATTTTTCCCTGGGTATTTTTATACTTCTGAAAATTTCCCAGTCTTCAGAAGTGCAGAATTTTGTAGCCAGACTTTTGCTCCAGTCCTACAAGTGTGCTCAAAGTGAAGAGAATGATTGTTTGGATTCTAGCTGCAACATTTTAATGATTTAATCCTAGACCAATAATTCTTCCTTTTAATTTCATTCCAGAAGTTTGCTGCCTGAAATGTCTCCAAATGTTGCCTAGTACTGAAAATTAGGGTGAATGTAAGCTTCTTGTGTAGTATTTTCATATGACTAAGAAAATTCTGTAATAAATGTGTGGTCTAATTCTCTAGGTTATAGAGCAGTCCTTGCATCAGTCTCTTCCATCTCAATCTTGTTCTTCAGATTTTGAGATGATTTTTTGTTGTTATGAAGCAGAATATGTGAGCATATCAATATGAGGGCATTTCCCATCAAGTATAGATGCTATATACAGTGGTTACATTTACCAAATTTCATCTGGTGAAGCACTGGTGCCTTCAAGAGCTTCAGTGGAGCTCAGTGTTCCTTGTATTGTGGATAACTGTCATTTGTGCAATTAAGCATCTGTTTTCAGTGTGGGGACATGCATTCCAGGTGGTTCCATCCTGTACCACTTCAGAACCATGAAAATGTATTCTTAAATTAAATTCTTGCACGTTCTCTACTGAAGTGCCAGTAAGTTTGCAAAGACTTTATTAAAACGCCATTAAGATCCGTTTTTTTAAAAAAACATTTCCTTTCTTTCCTGACACTACAGATTCACCAGCTCAGTTCTATGTTTCCACTGTCTGTGCAGGCTGGGTTTCTCTGAGTTATGTGGCACGTTTTGAAACCAGTAAGGTTGCTGTTTCCAAATAACAGCAAATCTGATGTTTATCTTCTCAGTGATTTATTTCTCAGAAGGCTTTATGTAGTAAAACCTCACTCTCTGCCTGTGTTACCAGTGCCTGACAAGTGACACGTTTCAGAGATGAATGCTCAATGTACCAAAACATGCAAAGCTGATGTTTACAGGCAGCTGGTGCAGAAACTGGTAGTGCGGTGCTGTTAGGGTGCTGCTGGCTCTGGTGCTCTCTGGCTTCTCTGTGCTGAGTGGGATCATGTTGTGCAGATGTGACCCATGCCTTTTGGGACACCTCCATGTGCTGGTGCCTCCTGTTGTATTAGGTGACCATGGAAAGGTGTTGGCAGTGGGGTGTTGCAGGGGTGGCCTCTGTGAGAAGCCCCATGCTGGACATGCAGGCTCCAGTGAACCCTCTGCAGGACACAGCTGAGCCCATCAGCTAAGCTGATGGTGCTTCTGGGAAAATGTATTCCAGAAAGGGCAGAAAATACTGGACAGGCAGAGGAAGAGAAAAAAAAAGTGAGCAACAACAAGGTTGGAGGAGGAGGAGGTGTTCCAGGTGCCAGAGCCCATGCCGGAGCAGAGTTTGCTGACAAGAACTGTAGGCCATGGAAAGCCCATGCCAGAGCAAAGGTGTCAGGAGGAAGGAGTGACAGAGAGCAAGTGCTGTGTACTGGCTGTAATCCCCTATCCCCATCAACACCAATACTACCTGGGGTAAGTAGAGGAGACAGTGCCCTAATGGAGATGTATTTATGAATGGGCTTGTGTCCTAAAGTTGTGACCAAGCCTTTACAAAGAAGATGAAGTCAGAATGTTGCCCTAGATTATGAGGTGCTTCCAATCAGGTGAAAAAAAAAGGTTGAGTTTGATTAGTTTAATTTGGGAGGGGGGCTGGGGAGAAGAGGAGGAGTCTTCAAGTAGACTTGCACTGTAGGCCAAATTGATTCTCCTCAAAGATGTAAGATTTCTTAATTTATAGCCATTTTTGCAGTCCATGTATGTGTATACACAGACACACTGTTTATGCACATGGGGTGCATGCTTAACAGAAAGGGCTAATAGACATTGTGTCACACAAGCATAGCAATATGATATAAAAACTGCAAATCAAGACAACCCTCTGAAAGTGAGGAAGTGTCTGAACAGAAACTTAGGGGCTTCAATGCAGAATTTTTTTTTGTCTGTCATTGGTGCTTCATAGCAGCCCAAACTATATAGTCATAATCTTCCTGTCTGGAAATAAAAACCTATGGGCACCTTTGGTAAATGTCACAATTGCTTCTAGAGCAGCATGTCTGTATTACTGTCCTCAAAAATAAATCTTGCTACCTTTATTATCATGATGGTTCTTTATGGATTAAATTTATATCTTTCATTATTAGTTACAAACCTAGAATTTGATACCGTGGGAAGATTGTATTCTGCTTGCAGTTAGATGATTTTTAAATCTAGAGTTTATAAATTGCAAAAAGATGCCATTATTGAACATCCAGTACTCTAGATACCTCTTTTTGGTAGGTTTACCTGTTTCAGTTGGCAAATTTGAACAGTGACATGCAGAAATGCTTGTTTCTCCAAAGGCATGCCAAAACTTGTTCAATTGTTCAAACTTTTGGCCCAAAAATGGCACTAACAGTAAACACTAAATGATACTCTGTTGTGTCTTTCCTCATGATTTATCACTGCAGAATGCCAAAGAAAGTGAGTTAATAAACTATCAGGTATTGCATAATTCATATTCACTGTATTACTATTGCTTGTTTAATAATATTCTGTTCTCATTCTTGTCTTTTATAACCTGGGTTTCCCTACCTGCAATTATATTCTAGAGAACTACAAAAAGGTTTAATTATTTAAGATTTAGCAAAATTGGGTGCCTAAATCCTAAAAGGTAATTTTCAGATGTTTCCAAACCTCCTCCAGGACCTAAATGATGAGTGTGCTTGTGGGCTGTAGAATTTCCATCATATCTGTCAGTCCCTGTGTCTGCAGGACAGTAGCTGGTACGTAAAAGGTCTTCTGGAAATAGTGGTCATAGACACTCTTACCCAAAAAGATGGTTAAAAGAGGGGTAGTGCTATTCCAAGTATGTGGAGTTGGTTGGTGATTATGACATTTATCTATGGAAAATGAGAGACCTGGCATGAGCCAGCCATCCATTTCCTTCTCACAACCTTGTTTAATAATATGGCTTAAATATGCATGATATTTAAAGACAATTAATGCTGAAGTGGGAATGGCTCTTCCCATCTACGCAAAAGAATTGCTGGTTTCTTTCATCCATAAGAACAAGCACAACTCTGGTCCAACAACGTGGCTTCTGTCAGGCTAAAAATATTTCTCCCCCTAAATATCTGCAAAACTCCAGTAGCTTTATGAGCAAAGGTGTGTTCTGACTGTTGGGTGAGCAGAAGTCTTGTCTGTAGCACAGATGGTGCTGCTTGGATGGTGATGTTACTGTAGAAAGATTGGGGGCTGTTTTTGCTCACAGGCAAAGTGAGCTCCTGCTCTACCTTGGAAGTAATCTAGAAAACCTGGGAAACCCAAACAGGTACAAGTATTTAAGCCCCGGGAAAGACTGGGGCAGAAGACAGAATTTCCTTGCTGTGTACCCTAGATGAGTCCCTCAAATATTCGACTTCTGTTCTGAAGTTAATTCTATACTGGGAGCCTTTCTCTATAATTCAGAACTACAAATCACTCTCCAGGTGCCTGAGAGGAGGTTGCACATGACAATCACAGAGTGGGTGAGGTTGGGAGCCCTCTGGAGGTCATCTGGTACTGCTCAGGCAGGGCTACCTGCAGCCAGGACTGTGTCCAGATAGCTTCTGAATATCTCCAAAGAGGGATACTCTCACAAATTCCTTCACTTGTAGCTCTTCTGAAAAGAGCCCTTTGAAAAGGGGTAAATGAACTAATGTGAGGGGCTGATCATCTGTGAAAAAGAACATGTTTCCTACCAATGTTGTGTTCTGACAAAGCACCCACAGACTAAATTGGACAAAAGGAGAAATGGGAACAGAGAAGTACTTCTTGTGTGACTGCAGTCAGGCTCCCAGTCCTGAAAGGTGCTAAATGCACCTGATTCCCATTGACATGCGTCTTGCTGTAAGAATAAGGTGTATCTTAACCTTTGAGAACTGGGTCCCAGATTTGCTTACATACCTCTCTTGTCAAATTCTATGTTCTGGTAAAAATGGCCCCAGTGGAGTCACTGTATCAAAATGGCTGGTTTTTCACTTTTCCTGCTTAAGTGCAGTAGTGATTAACGGAGTGTTAGCTGCACACTGTTTTATTTCTTTCATAAGATGTTTCTGCTCTCTTTGCCTTAATTCACTCTGAAAGACCTACTTTGATTTTAAACTGTGAAAGTCCAGAAAGCAGATGCTGTCAGTTATGAAGGCTGTTGTTTATTGCATGTAAATTTACTTTGAAAAACTGTGGTCACTCTTAGCCTTGAGCTGTTGTGTTTTGGTTGGTTTGTTGGTTGTGGTTTTTTTTTTTTCCTCACTGACATTTTCTATAAATCTATTTATACATTTTTTTCTTCTATTTTAGGTTTGCTTGGCAGCTGGTTTGATGTATGTTTAATAGCTTCTCTTCCTCTCAGCAAGGGCCTAGTGATAGCTTCTGTCTAGGATTTAGTTGTTTGGAAATGCTATTACCATATAGGATATTGACAGCTATCAAAAATTCCCTGTAGAGCCTAATCTATATCAATGCTATTGGTCCACTGTGCACTGCTATAGATGGCATAGACAGGTATAGACTAGAAGCTGTGGTAATAAATGGGTATAAATAAAGCATATCATCAAGGAAATGGATCCCTTCAGATTCAGACTCTGATATTCAGATGGGTTGATTACTTCCTACTTTCCTGGAAGCTGTAAGAATGAGGTACTGAAAAAGCATCTTGGTTTATTGATTGATTAATTTTTTTACTACAAGCAGCCATGTTATATGATAGCTTAAAAAACAAAAAGCCCTTTTCTGCTGTTAGAATCACAGAATCATTCTGGTTGGAAAAGACCTTCAAGATCATCAAGTCCAACCACTAACTTAACTTTGCCACATCCACCACTGAACCCTGTCCCCCGGCCCCACATCTTCATGTCCTTTAAACATCACCAGGGATACTGATTCAACCACCTCCCTGGACATCCTGGTCCGGTGCCTGACAACCCTTACACCATGTGTCTGAGGGTGTTGTCCAAATGTTTCTTGAATATTGTCAGGTTTGGTGCCATTACTGCTTTCCTGCTTCTTCCCTCTGGGTGAAGAACCTCCTTCTAATGTCCAACCTAAACCTTCTCTGGCACATCTTCCTACCATTCCCTCAGGTCCTATCATTGGTCACCAGAGAGAAGAGATCAGTGCCTGCTCCTCCCCCCCTCCCTAGTGAGGTAGCAGTAAGCTGTGATGAGGTCTCTCCTCAGTCTTGTCTTCTCCAGGCTAAACAGGCCAAGTGACTTTAGCCGCTCCACATATGGCATCCCCTCTAAAGGCTTCACCAACTTTGTGGCCCTCCTCTGGACACATTCCAGTAGCTTTATATCTTTTTTGGACTGTGGCACCCAAAACTGCACACAGTAGTTGAGAAGGGGCCGCACCAGTACAGAGTAAAGCGGGACAATCACCTCCCTCGACAAGCTAGATTGCTTGTCTACTTTAGCAAAAATGAACTAAGTTGTTTGGCTTAAGTGATAGTGGCTCTTCCTTAATGCTTTTCAGCACATGAGAATAAATCTGATGTTGATAGCTGACTACTTGATGACTCAAGAAAAAATTTGTTTATCAGACCGTAATACATAACTTTGAAGAAACAAAAGATGTGGAGTGCTGGGTTATGTTAACCCACTCTCAGTGATTCATCAGGAGAGTTGGGATTTAGTGACTTTCACGCCAGTAATCAAGTAAGAGGCAAAACCTCCCTTACTGTTGGCTGGTAACTTCATGCCTTTTTTTTTTTTTTTTTAGAAAACTGTTTTAAATTCAGGTTTACCTCCTCTGAGGCATGTTATAGCCTGAATCATTCATTTTTACAACTCACTTATCAACTCTTTCTTTGTTCTATTTTCAAAGAGAAAAAGTAGCTTAAACTTTGATAACTGTTTTCTAATTATTTTTATTTTCAGAAATCGGAAAGTATTATATTTCTCTGGCTTTTTGTTTGAATTATCTGCTATGCATATCCTGTGGACCTCATTATGGGGAGATCTTACAGCCCTGAAGTATGATAAAAATATAATCTTAAGTTTAATTTGCATTTTATCTATTACATTCACATAAGGACCAATGCAGTGCTTATTCTCATCAGGCCTCCAAAAGGATGCTCATATGGAAATTAAATGGCTTACAAAGTGCCTACATTCCTATAGTGTCTAGTTCTTGGACTTTCGCTTCCTTGGAGTGAACTTCATCCCAGGTAACTCATTTCCAGGGTTATTCCCTGAGCACTGAGAAAGACCTTTGAAGGAAACAGTTTTGTAGATAATCTGTGATTTAGATGTCCCACAATGACTGTCACTCATTTTGTGTATGTTGTATTTCATCTCTGGTGTGAGATTCTGTGAGAGTTCACTGTGGTCAAGCTGCTACGTATTGTGACAAAACCAGGTGGCTGAAGTGTCTGTGATTCTAATGAAAGTTTCCTTCCAACTTCTGCACCTTTAAGTCTTCTGTCTGCACATTTAAATTTTAAAAAAATTGCCTGCTAACCAGAAGGGACCCCTAGTCTTCAGACAGAACCTCAGGAGATTTTGAGGTGGAGACAGTAATCTTTAAGTAATGAGTTGTTGGCCAACCGAGAGTCTTTTGGTAATAAATGCAACTCAGATAATTTTTTGCATTTCATTTATAATCTTCTGACATTAATCTTACATACCTGTATTTGTGTAACTTGTGCTGAATGTCATAGCTACATCAAGCTGGGTAAACTAGAGAAGGTAGGTGTGAAAGACAAGGAAAATTTTGATTCCTTTCACTGAACGTGGTCCTAAAAATGTCATCAAGAGAAGCTGCACCAAAAGAAAAGTAGGATTTGTGCTTTTTTGTAGTCTGAGAAGTTTTGCAACAGTGATTTATTTGGAGTACTAATCCAATCAGGTAATTTAAAGTATTATCACAGTGTATGGATGGGTTGGGTTAGGGTATATGAAAGGGTTATCAAGCATTGGAACGGGTTGCCCAGGGCAGTGGTGGAGTCCCCATCTCCAGAGGTATTTAAAAGACACATAGACATGGTGGTTAGGGATATGGTTTAGCTAAGGACTTAGCAGTGTTAGATCAGTTATTGGACTTGATGATCTTAAAGGTCTTTCCAGTCTAGGCAATTCTGTGATTCTGATAGGGCATAGAGCAGAGAAGGTTGAACAGGACTTCTTGAGGGGATAGTCAGTTGGAAGATGGTGCTCTGTTCCCTCCTTACCTGGCTAGGTGCCCCTGGCTCTTCCAAAATCACATTTTGGTGCAGAAGATGCCACAAACTGACATGCCTGGGAGATGGGGCCTCAAGAGCAATGCAGGGATTGATTTCAGGGTGTAGTTTGGTGACAGGTTAAGTTCATCTAAGTTTGTGCCACCTCTGAAATGGCCCCTGCTGCCCTTTGCCTGCCTACCTGTTTCTGCTCCTTTCCCTGTGCCAGCACTGACTTATGGGCAGCTGTGCAGTGAACTGAATCTGTTTTCAGTTAGCCAGCAACCTTGTTTTTCAGGGTTAATGTTCAACTGCATGTCAGCTCCTGCATCTGGCCAGCCAGATGGTCCTGTGAGCACGGCCACAGGTACAGGGCAAGAGCATGTGGCTGCAGGCAGCTCTAGCCCTTCTGGTGACAACATGGGTTTAAATCATCTTCATCCAAGTGTGAAAGCGCACCAGAAGGGGATAGACCGATATGCTGGACCAAGGGGCTTGTCAGGTAACGGACAACAAGTTTGTTTGGATCTGTCTTGTTAACTTTGGCAGCACCAGTCATCATGGGAACAATTGGTTTGCGTGGGAGAAAGAGAGGGAACTGATAATGCTACTCAAAATAGCCCCTTACGTATGAAGACTGTAAGCAGTCATTTCCCCACTCAGAGCACCCTTTCTATACCACTGGAAAGCTTTTTTTTTCTTTCAGTTAGCTTTGCCATGGAGTGCTTTTGAACCGTTTCTGCTGGTTCTGCCAACAGGAGGAAATCCCAGACCTGGGCCACTCTAGTAACAAGCTTTACAGTTTTGTTTTAGTGCTTATGAGTGAATTTAACCAAGTAATGATTAAGCTTTGATTAGTCTCATTATGTGGCATTTTTAATAAGGTTTTGCACTTTGTGTTTTAGTTTTCTTCTTAACTTGCTAATTTAAAGGGAGAAAGTTGCATCTGCAAATATTGGAATGTCTCCAGTGTTTTTTGCCATGCTTCTCCACCAAAGCTAAACTGAAGTTAATGCTGTTGGGGCTTTTTTTGCTTCTCTGTTTTGAAGCCCAAATGCTTTTTGCTGGGAAATGTCTCACCATCAGACCCTTGAATTAGGAGCATTTTTCTTAACATTTTTTTCCTGTCTCTCCCTGTGTGCTTGCATAACCAGATGCAGTAGTTTGCATGGCTCTGCTTACTTCACTAAAAAGTGAACAAGTGATGCTGTATTTGAAGCGTTTTGCAGAGTGTGTATTCACAAATGGACTATGTGCATTATTAACCTTGCTTTGGTGACAGTTGCTTGGAGCTAGAACCAACCACGTAGACAAGTGTGTTAGGTAGTAAGGATGTCTGACCCTGGTGTACTGGGATGTGTGTGCTGAGTAACCTGGGGAGTAAGGGAAGAGTGACACTGGCTCTGCCTTTGCTGGGACTTTACCCTAAGGTAAAGAGCAAACCTCAAGTGTAGGTGAGTAAATCTGCATGGAGAGCTTGCTCTGTGTCTTGTGTTTGTGTCGTTGTGGCTTATTTCATCTGCCCTTGGGACTTGCTCTAGTGCTGGGTTCACCTAAGGTTTCTCACTGTGACTGCTGGAATTGACAAGGAAGTATAACTGTATTTTGACAAATGTTTTTGGCTATTTGACTAGAATCTCTAGATTCTGGAGAAGGACAGTGCTAGCAAAAGCAGTCTGCTGGAGTATTTAGTGTTGAATGAAGAAGGCTGAGGTGCCACGCATTGAATGTTCAGATTTTTTTCAGTGAATTAAATTTAACCAACACTGTCCTGTTTCACTTCAGGCAAAGAGCCACAGCTGGTAGAGAAAAATCCTTATCTTGTAGCCTTCTAGCTGTTTAAGGCTGTTGGCCTGATCTGTTTGCATCTCTTTACTTCAGATTACACCACTGGGTAGTTGGGTGCCTTCTGAGTGCAGTATTTTCTGGGTTTTACCTGATATACTAGTGTCTCAAACAAACTTCTTGGATTTCCTAAGTGTCTAAAATGCATCTCTGATTACTTTGCCACATTTAAATATGATTTTTCCATATGTTCTGATGTTTCCTTTGTTCCAATGCAAGTGACTATGTCTGGAGCGAGCCCAGTACTGCAGTTCGAGGTTCTGCAGAGGAGATGATGTGAGGAAGAAGTGATGGGCCACATCAACATCTGCCTTGTTTAATGGGGAACAGCCAGAAAGCTTTCTTATTATGGTGGTCTTTGCACCCAAGCAGATCTGCATGAAACGAGTTTCTGCATGAAACTTCTAGACATGAATCCAGAAGTTCCTTTCAGTAAAAAGATTTTTAAAGATAAGATTTTCTTTTTCTAGTGCTATAAATGTCTTCATCTTCTTCCTAGCCATTAAAAAAAACCCCACAATTTAATTAAAATGAAAAGATTCATTAATTTGAAGTTGGAAACAGACTGCACATCTTGGTTTGTCGTTTTAATGAAAATGTAGGTCCCTTCAACTGAGCTGGGTAGTATGAATTTGAAAATTAACTGAAATTGAAAAGAAAAAAGTGCTCAGGTTGTGAAATTGTGCATACCCCATGACAACAACTCAATGGTATATGTGAAAAGGGAATTCTTGCCATTACAACTTTTTATGCTACAAGAATAAGCAGTCTTGAACTGGCCTGTGAAGGCTGCAAATGAACCAAAAGAGGTCCTTCCTTGCACAGCATCTGGCCAACAGTGAAAATCACCGTTACAGAAGGCTTCATTGCAAAGGTTTATCTACGCCCTAAAACGCAGAAAAAGTAAAAGAAGAAAAATCCTTTGCCTGCTAAGCAGTAGATCATATTTCTGTTTGAGGATGTGCCCAAACTTCAGGCTGTTTGAAGCAGGGAAGTTGCACTGGGGGAGGTGTTGGGGCATACTTGCCCAGTTCTTATTCTGTATTGGAGGCATCTGCTACTCATTGCTGTGGGAGCCTGTATGTGGGGTAGACTGCTCCTCTGTCAGATCAGAGCAGCTGTTCTTATTAATATAGCTGTTCCAACAAGATATTACAGACCTAGCTAATGTTGCTTATATGCTGCAGACTTTAAGAAGTGACTACTCCCACAATGTGTCTTCCCTCAGAAGCTGTTTAGTAGAAGCAGCAAGCAGTTTTTCTGTGTGTGTTTGTGATGCTGCTGTGACTGGTAGAATTTGTTACTGGCTGTCCTTCTGCAAAATTTTTCACAATTGAAGCTTTGTCAGAAAAATTTCTGACTAGCTGTAGACCAGATATGGTGTTACTGTCCTGCGGTGTTTCTAGCTTTGGTTTCCCTTATTAAGGTTAGGGAAGAAACACAAATGTGGTAGGATTTAGTAGAGATGCTCTGGTTTGTGGGGTGGGAGATAAAGCATTGAAAAAAACAAGTTGAAGAAAGTCTTTGCACTGGAGAGACAAGACCATAGTCAGGATAGGATGGGGCTGAAAGCCACTGACTTTTTAGATCAACAGGAGAGTTTGTTTCAGAACAAAGACTGACAACAAGAAAACTGTCAAATTTGAAGCCGTGTTTGCTTTTTAACAGCTGAGAGGCAAGAGAACTGTATTCATAGAAGCAGGCTTATTATGGAAAGGAAATAAAAGATTAAGCAAGTGACTGCTGATTCTCATTGCTTTGGGTGACTCAAAATCCAAGATCTCTGCAGCGTGTGTGCTGTAATCTTGCCCTCCCCTTTCCTTCTTGCCTCTTGAGACCATAATTGAACATGCTAGGCAAAGATTTTATTTAGACTTCTCCTGAGATTGGAACGTGTTGACAAGCTGAATGCATTGAGGATGCTTACATATGCTATTGCCTAATAATAACATCAGCTCAGAAACACCATGAGGCTTTTTTGTCAGGCTTGCAGCTCACACAGAAGACGTGAATGACATTGCTCGCTGCAAAGTCATTGGCATCTCTCCTCAAAAGGGGCTAACTTCCTGTGCTATAGCCAAACTTGAACCACATCACATATTTTCAAAACCATTTACAGACCTAGGATTTGGGTATTTGTTCTTGTATTTAAAAGATTTAACATTTTTCCCTATTCTTTGCATGTTTGCTTTTCTCTTTTCTTCTTTTTTTTTCTTTTTAAAGGTAGGATGATATCTTCATAAAAGAAAAGCTTGCTTTGCAAAGTCTTCTCTGTTTTCATTTTTTTTTGCAGCACAGAACTACTGTGCAGCAAGAGACCAGAAATCCAGCCAGAATCATCATCATCAAAGCAGCCTGGAATTGAGGATGTAGACTCCAACAGATATACCCACTGCTTCTACTGTTTCAGTCTTCAAGGAAAGTAACTTTCCCTTGGCTTTTTGAAAGTCAAGACCGATTGGTGCAATTAGCAATTAAATGCATTATCCCTTAATTTCAAACAGCACCAAAAAGGCTTGAATTAATTGGGAAGGGGATTCTTGAAATGTTTTTTGACCTCAGTCCTTTAAGTTGCACTGCAGGCACAGAGGACCTTCATTGTGCAAAACTCTGTGGGGCTGGGCCTTCCTTTGCACCTCCTGTAACAATTTTTCTCTTTGGTTCAGTGGGATACGTAAAGCCTCACCCCATGGTCAAGCAGGACCAGCATTTTTATTGCTCCCTACCCCTGGTGATGGCTCTCACAAGCCGTGATGGGCAGTCCTTGCTTCAGAATGCTTGGGGCACTGGTGGCGCTGGTAGTCGAGCAGCTCTGTGCCATTTCAGGGCTTTGGGACAGGAGCCAGTTTTGGGGCACTGCCAAGAGCCTTCTGGAGCAAGTGGTTTTGAAGCAATTGCCTCTTTCGATGTGGGACTTGAAGCAGTTATTAGGGCTGTCTGGGAAACCATGTGAGAAGGCTGTTGGCCTGGAGGTCTGCCTTTGGCTTCCTTAACCCTTCAGTAGCCTCAAGACCACGGCACCCATGTCTCCTCCTAAGGCACCTGCTACAGGTGGGACTGGAGCTGGTGCAGACTTCCATGGACTGACATGGGCTGCCAGGCCACCAGTGGGACCATTTGGACATCACTGACTGGGTGTTGTCAGTGGGGTGGGCAAACTGGTTGTGTGTGCCACATTAAGCTGTACTTGACAATAGAAAAGGGCAGTTGCACAAGACCCTTTCTTTTCTTTACTACAGTAGTTTTTCCATAGAGGAAAATATAGATAAGTGAAGAATTTCACACCTGCTTCAACAATTCAGTCCTGTGTTCCTCTAGACTGTTTACTGTCAGGTTTGAGATGCATCAATAAAACCACGTGGATATATTTCATTGTGATAAATTTAAAGGGATTATAAATTTCTTCAGCTGATGCCAGTACTCTTGCTTTTGTGATTTTTATTATTTTTACATTTTATTTTTTATTATTATTTTCCTTTTCTTCACAAAGAAAGCTAAAAGGCTAGTGTTTCAGATGAGGCTACTCTGACATGCAGTGTCACCTGTGTATTGGGTCCTTGACTCCATATGCTCTGGCTTAGGAAAATCCTAGAAGAAATCTCTGGCTAGAAAATCTTTTTGTAATATGGCTGTGGCTAGAGCTTAAGAAGGACCAGCTGCACATGTCTCACCATCAAACTGGGAACAAATTAAGAAAAGCTAATCTTTAAACAAATAATCATTTCTGTATCAAATTATTAATTGATTTATAGCAGCATTATGTAATATCAAGCTATATATTTCGCCTTGAGGAAAACAAGCATTAAATGATGGCTGACAGCAGCAGTGTCTTGAGGTCCCTTTTTCACTTACTCCACTCTACTTTTTAATACTTAAAAAACCCAAAACTAGAAAGGCTTAATCTGAATAAATATACTCGGCACAGGACATCTGCACTGTTTGCTCTTCAGGCATCTTGGCATCACTGGCAAATTAAGCCTTATAGTGGCAGTAGAGGGATTTTAGAGTAGACAGGAGAGAAGGGAGGGAGGGCTCAGCCTTCCTGCCAGCTTCACTCACCCCAGTACAGATGCTGAACCACACCTATGGGCAGAGAGGAATTGCCCCAGCTGCCCTGGCTTCCAGCGAAACCTCGCCTTCTCTTGCATGCTGCCAAGTTTAACTTTGTCTTTTTCACATCATCAGTAAGAGTGTGGCTGTGAAAATTTCAGGCAAGATTCAAATCCTGATGGACACGCAAGAGACAAAGCATGGGAAAAGTCACCATAAAAACCCCCTTTTCCCCATACATATTTTGACATCAGGATCCTATCTGTTTTAAATGACAGATACTAACCGCTGTTATTCCAAAATAGCTTTTTTTCCCCAGTGGAAACAAGTTGTGTGTTTTTGGCTAGTGCTAATTTGGTGTTGAGAGCATGATTCAGTGGAAGAATTTAGCTGTTCTACCACTGATTACATACCTGGTAGATTTTATATTTCTATGCATGGTTTTCATCAGGATTAAATCTTTTAAAATCTGTTTAGTACCCAGTTGGCTAGTTGCATGATGCTAAATTTCATCTTGTTGGCATCTTATCAGTAAGCCAGAGGAAGGAGCTGGCATATCAGCTTTGCGCTATCAATTCTTTAACTTTTTGACTTGAAAAAGAAATAATCAGTTAAATTACTGCCTAGAATTAGTAAATATAGCTCTGCAAATTGCATCCCTTAAATCTTAAATTTTGTTCAAAGCCTGGCATTACAAAAGAGCGGGGAAAAATGGTTATTTCATGAATGTAGCATTAACAAAAAGGATGGGAAGCATATTGGGCAGATGCCAAGAGTAACAGTCAGGTGGATTTGTGCAATGGCGAGTAGATATCGTATTTCCTTTCCTGTAAAGAAAAGGAAGCTATTTCTCTCTACTTCTTTTATCACAGTAATCAGCCTTTATGCTTGTTAGTGAACTGTAACGAGTTTGAGACGTCAGTGGGAGTTTATTACATTTATTGCAGTCAGTGCCTTATTTCCCATTTGCTTGTTTGAAAATGGCGTCTTTGTAGAACATCTCACCTGTCTGAATATCTTTAAATAAATGCAATATAGGCAGTTCAAGACATAGCTGATAATGGATGTTAGATAATATCTTGGATACTGCAGCATAAATTGTAAGATGTCTATATTCTGTCGTGATGAATATTAGATAATGATACCTTGTCCCTGCAAGAATAACTCATTTTACTATTCAGAATGATCTTATGAGCTCTTTGGATTAATGGGAAATAACTTAGCGGAAACCATAAACTATTCAGATTTTGCTGAATATTCCAATCACACTTGCGTTGTTTGTAATTATGAATTTGGGGGACTGCCAAAAAAGAGACCGAGGCAGCGTATAGCAGCTTTCCATTAACTCTGTACTATTGGAGGGCTGGCACTGAGAGTGCCCTTGCGTTGTAAGCTGGCTTGGATGTTTTCTCTTCCCACCATTCACCTTGGCACAGCTCTTCCACATGTTCCACGTCAGGTACTGCCCAGCTGCAGGGTCTAGATGTATCATTCAAGAAGGTTTTTCTAATGTATTTGCTATTTAGGGTGAGTCAGCAAAGCTGCTTGCCTCAGTGAGGCAGCAGAGCTCAGATCTCCCCATACGATGGGTTACAGTCAAAACAGTGTTGGCTGAAAGCTGTGGTATTTCCTGTTGGTTATAGCACTCTGGGGTCTCCTCTGGAGCTGGAAGTAACCAATGGGACTTTGCCTACCATGGAGCACATTGGCCCTGAGGCTCTCATGGGAGGTTCATGTGTGTCTGGAATGTTAATTTAATCAGAGGATGTTGTTGGTGAAGGAGAGTAGGAGCACTGGGCACCCAAACTGAAGTTCTTGAGAAGTGGTTACAGAAACTCTTTAGATCTGAAATGTTCTAATGCTTGACTGGAAGGCTGACATTTTTATAGAAGAAAAGGAGCCCTACCATTTAAGGATTGCCAGTTTTGACTCAGGTTGCAGGCTGACTGCACAGATAAACCCACAACTGATTATTTTTACAAGGCTCTCTGAAGAAACGTATTCCTTAAAGGTGCTGTTTTCTAAGGAGAAGTAATGTGTCATCTGGAGAGGCAGTGAAACACAAAAGGCTTTCCACCCTGTGTTTTCTTCTTGATAGCTAGAAATGTTAGCACAGAAGATGGCATGCTGGGAAGGGCAAGTGAATGTGTGCAAAAGCACACAATATAATGTACGTTAATGAAGGGGTGGATTTTTACCTTGGACAAGACCAAGAGACTCCCAGCAGCGTTAATACGAGTTGCATAGTCGTGAAATACCCAGAGTTTTAAAATACCTGTAATCAGAAGGGCTCCAGTTGTTTCTGCAGCAAGGCAGTGTAAGAGGTTTACTGAATAGTAAACAAATACATTACAAAAGACAGTAAGTGATGCAGAATGCTCAGGGATATAGAGTAAATGATGAGAGATGTTTGTCTGAAGAAAGCTGGTTAGGTACAGGCATAGATTTTAGGGATCTATCTGTAGACAATCAGCCCAATGATACAAACCATAAGCTGTGGCCACATTCCATTCTGAATATGTTTCATATGCTAATGGCTATGTGGATATATATATATATGTATGTGTGTGTGTGTGTATATGTATGTATCCCAAAGAAGTCCCCCAGAACGCCTTTCACTTTGGATGGCAATTCTTGCTATTACCTCTCATCCTCCTTGCTATAACTTCAGGGATCCAGTCCTGAAAGTTTATATCAACTCCAGAGAGCTTCTGTTCTTAGAGTCCATATGGAGAGAGAAAAGCTCTCCAAAATACTTTAGAGCCAGGGCTTAAGCCTATTCCAGCTGTGCAGACCTGTCAGATTTTGCTCCAGGAGTAGTTTTTGCTTAAAAGCCTACCTGGTCTTTGTTGTCTTAGATGCGTTGGCTGGGTACCTATAGAATTTGGAATAGAGAACAATGTGTTCAATGCCAGATTTTACAACAGAGTATTTTTAAAAGGTGGAAGAAGCACAATAAAATTTCACCTCCTCAGTAAAGTCTGAGCTCATGCTGGTTCCCTTTTGACAGACTATGCAACACTTTCTTGAGGTAAAACGTCAAAGCCAGTATTTTAAACTTGGGCAAAAATTTATAGCAAGAGTAAATATTATGGACTACAAGGGTAAATGTACTTTTTTATGAGCTCAGAAGAACATGAAATTCTCCATGTGGAGATTTTTTTTTTTTGTGGTAGATCTAGTGGGAAATTTATTGCTGGTTTCCTTAGCAGATTTTCAAATAAACAACAGTCCATGCAATCTTGTTTTACTGAAGAGACCATGAAAAATGTATCTTCATCAATGGAATTTTCTTAATTGGAGAAGAGAATGAGAAAGTGGAAGAAATCTTGGAGATACTCCATTCATGTTCAGATAATTTAGATCTGCATTCCACAAGGCGCTCTCAGAAAAACTGTGCAGACAAGAATGTATTTTTAAATACCGAAGGTTTTAGCACTTGCTATATGATTATGGGTATATAGCACTGTGGTTATATAGTGAAGGCTGTATGTACGTGCATGTCTGTGAGGGTGCAGGTCTATCTCTGGTTTTGAAATGTCTGCTTGTAAAGAAGCTGAACTTGTATTCCCAGAGCTGCTGAGGTACAGAAAATATTAAATGAAAGAGGAAAAGAAGGCAAAGATATATATGTATAGTTAAACTGCACACAAGACATAAAAAGGCATTTGCAAAAATAAATTGCTGCTGTGGTACCAGAGGAATAACATTTATGTTCTTCCAGTTAGTTCAGCTCTACCTTACCAGTGGCTCAGTCTGTGAACAGATACAAGTGAGCACGTCTGGGTCCTCAGAGCTGGCTGAGAAACCTCCCACATTGTGATAGGGAAGGCCATATCACACTGATTTTTGCTGTCATGCTCCTGTAGTTCCAGTTCAGCTGTGGGTATTGAGTGATTTCCATGGTGAACCAGAGCATTCCAAACCCTGTGGTGATCTCTTCCAACTGCCAGAGGCTATGGTAAAGAGGCAGTTGTTATCTGGAGATTGATGAGAATGGACAGTTAGTTCACTGCTGGTGCTAGTGGTCACCAAGCACACAGCTACAATAACTTTGAAGCGCCTCACAGGGTATTTTTATAAGAACAGCCCAATATAGTCAGTCAGGATCACTGGATCATGGGCAAAGTTGAGAAGTACTGGCTGACTGATGAAGCTCCAGGTCACCAAATGTCAAGTAATACCCACATGGGAAAAAAAATTCCACACTGTACCTAGACAATTATGGGCTCTAATTACTACCAATTATACTAAACAGCTTTCTTAAAACACCAACTCAGTGCTTTCCAGTGGTCAGAAAAACAATAAACTGTTAGAAATTATGAAGAAAGGTGAGAACTGAAGCTGAAACATCTTTTTGCCACTGTATAAGCACATACTGCTCTCATATATTGAATATTGCTTTATCTAAAAAGAGAGTTAGCTGAGCTAGGGGAGGGTGCAGGAAAGGGAAGCAAGAATGACCTAGGGCATGAAATGGCTTCTTCTTGAGAAGAGACCAACTAGATTAAGACTTCAGCTTGTAAAGAGACTAAGAAAGAAATGAGAAGAATATATGGAATTACAAAGGGGTAGAGATGGCAAGGGATTATCCACTGCTTCTCAAGAGCATGGTTATAGGAAGGTCCTGAGGTACTGACTGCAGGAAGTGGGAAGAACCAGGACACGTATAGAATATTCTTACATTTGTTCAGGATCTGTTGCTGACTGCCAAAGAGAAGATACAGGGATAAACAGGCTTCTTGTCTGACATGAAGTAGCTGTCTTTATACGAAATCTAACCATCAGTCCAGCTAGTGAAGCGTCCGATGTGAAAATTAATAGTTCAGGTGCAGGGATGTCTCAAACAATGCAGAAATTATGGTTTCTATGGCAATAGTGGATAGCCTCACATCACACATGGTTCATTTTAGGTTTTATGGGCTTTGAATATCCTCTGTTGTGTGAATTTCATTATATCCATATATCACATTAGCTTTACTGTCAGGTCTCTCAGAAGAGCTCAGGATACCTAAGGGTTAATGACTTTGTTCTAGTAGTATGCTTATGGCCCTAGAGGGCTGGACCTTGAGTTTGATACTTCTTCCTAAGATAGCATTTATAGCAGGTAAGTCTTTGCTGCCAGTGTGTTGGGTGATTTGGTCAGGAGAGTAGGTGTATCTGGACTAGCATTGGCATGGGATACAGCCCAGGAGAGCTGGTTTATTTTTCAAGGATCACTTCCAAGTTTAAGAGTGGTCCATCCTAATAAGCAGGAAATCAAACAAAGGTGGCAGAAGACCTGCATGACTGAACAAGCAGCTTGTAGACAAGATCCTGGGGGTCCTGCAAAGGGCCGTCAAGATGCAAGGACTGGGGCATTTGACATGAGGAGAGGCTGAGAGACTCTTAAGTCTGTAGAAGAGAAGGCTCAAGGAGATCTCATCAATGTGTATAAACATCTGAAGTGAGGGTGCAAAGAAGATGGAGCCAGGTTCTTCTCATTCTTGTCTTGTAACAGGAAAAGAAACAATGGGCACAAATTGAAATACAGGAAATTCACCCAGTTCCACTAAAACATGGAAAACCTTTTTTACTGTAAGTATGGTCAGTCCTGGAAAACATCTCCCAGAGAGGCTGAGGAGATCCTTGGAGATACTCAAGACCTGACTGGACACAGTCCTGAGTGTCCTGCTGTAGCTGAAGCTGATTTGACCAACCAGGTGGTTGGTCTAGATGATCACAAAGTAACTTCCTACCTTAGAGATTCTGATTAAAGGTCATATTGGAGTGATTGCATCTGTGTGAGCAGCCGGCTGCAGCGCAGTCATATTGCAGCTCTGCAGCAAATCTAATGGAAAGCTTTAGGGGAAAGGTTTGGTCAAAATGCACTATATGCCCATGTGTCCATATGTGCAAGTATGTAGTGGGTGGGTATTGCATGTATAAATTGGCTAAGTGCCTGGAGTTCTGCATTTTCAGCTGGAGTAGTTTGGCTGTGCCTGCACAGCTGCGCTGTCATACACTTTCATATGTCTTGGTGTTTTGTACTGGAAGGTGTTAGTGAAGGTACCTAACTTCCCTCTCCTGTTGTTCCCTGGAAGCCTATGCTTAATCATAACTTTGGGTATCTAGTCCTAATAAAATACAGTGTTTTCATCTGTGTTTTAATGTATTGTCATGTAAAACCTTTGTTAAAGAGGAGGTTCAAAAACAGTTTTACAGAAGATGGCTTCATTCAGCTTCCTGAAAAAGTCTTGATTAAAACTGAATAATGACACAGAAGTAAAATTTTTACTTTTGTGTGGTAAATATATGTGTATTGAATCATTACATCAATGTGGATTTTGCATAGGCATTTTTTCCAGAGACTTTTTTAAAATAACTTTTCAATGATAATGACAAATAGAGTCTCTAAGGAATGCTGTGACTGGTGGGTAGAAAATGAAGAATGCTCTAAATACCAGGTCAACAGATTTCTTTGTGCATTAGGAGCAAAAGAATAAAGATTGTCGCTCAAACAGCTAGTTCATCTTAAGGTAAGATAAATGCTCCACAATCTGGTTAATTCGTATTTCTGTGGTTTAGAGATAAGAAAATTAATTTTTGAGAGTTCAGTGCTAGAATCACAATCAAATTTGTGAATTTTTTTCATCAGCCGATGAATTGGGGTTCAGTTTGACCTTGTCAAAATATTTTACCAGTATATAGTTAAGGAGATGGAAAACTCAAAGGTTTCAGACCTTTACAATCAAACAAAGACAAAAGTTTGTCTCTGCCTCACCCAGTGCTTTCCTCTGTAAAGGAAAAATCTGCTGTGATGTGGGGCTGGAAATAGCGGGGGATGTATCTGAGCCTGGGGGGAGGCATATGTATGGTACTGTTGTGGTTTGAGGTAGAACAGAACTAATTCTGTTCCATGATTTTGCCTTTCAGCTCATTCTCTTTTAAGTAACTGCACTTTCTGAAGTTGTTGGCATATTTTCCCAGTATCTGCTACTAGCAGTGACAACGCTCGGTGTTCAGAGTTACTACCAGGGACTGGTATGCAGGAAGGCTCTTGCTTATACTTGTTCCTGTGCAGACCAAGATCACTGCTAAATCTTGTGTACCATGCTGGGGGTGCAGAAAGTAAGAGGCCACCCCTGCAAGGAGGAGCAGTCAGGACAGGTGATCCTAAACCAACCAACGAGGTATTCCATCCCACATACATCATACTCAGTGTAAACCTGATGAATCACAAGTGTCAAGCTCTTCTTCAATGGCTGGCATCTGAGGAGGACTCTGTTCTGCTTTTGATCCCAATCCATGTGTTCCTGAATCCAGTTCCAGAATCCAGCTCCTGAATCCAGTTCCGTCTGCCACAGAGTCCAGTCAGGGACTTCCCTAGTGCCTGCTCCACAGCATCAGTGGTGACAGTGAGGTAATTGCCATCAGGGAGGTTGGGTTCCATACTGGTTTTGTGTATATTTCATTTTGTTGTTGTTATTTTTATTAAAGCTGTTTTAATTTTCTTTTCCAATCTGTAAGTCTCTCTCTCCCTTATTCCCATTCTCTTCCCCTTTGGGAAGGGAGAGGGGTTAATAGAGAGCATCTGTCACTTGTCTAGTGACCAGCCAAGCCCTAGCCCTTGATAGGTAGAAGTGCTATGAAATGTAACAGTTGAGAAGGGCAATGTCTTATGGACACTGATGTATTTGTCATTGATAGGCTGGTGGTTTGCTGTGTTCTTCTTTTAATCTATAATCTAGGGAAAAATAGCTGAAATCAAGCTGTGTATCAGAGGCATGATACCCTCTGCTTTAATGAGCATGAGATTCATAGCCTGGAGTCTTTTCTGTCACAAGGGATGCTATACTTTACACTAGTGTATGCAAACAGGAAACACTCTCGAGACAGTAACTGCATCTATCCTTATTCCATCAGAGGAAATGTTTCTCCTTGAGAAACTCCGGGAAAAATGGTGTAGAAGACAAAGAGAATAGAGAAAAACTTCTTTTCCCCATAAGGCATTAGAAGTGTGCAATGGGTTGAATTCATACTATGTGTTTAAAAAAGAAACAAAAAAATCCCCAACTCTAAACTTTCCTTTTGATTGCTTAGTATCTTGGCAATAAAGTTGCTTTAGCACAACTGGGACAAAACACTGCTGGAAGAGGCTGCAGAATTTTTCTTGAATGGCCACAGATTTATCATATGTACATTCAGAAATGTAAATCCTACTTGGTTCCTTCTGAAATTAGATCTTAATTGTGCTTTTTGGGGAGAGCCATGACCTCATGGGACTCCTTAAACTCCACTGAAGGTTTACCATGATATTTATTGTACAATGAAACGATGTGGCCAAAAGATTATGGGATAATAATCTGAAAAATGTTCACAAATTGATGTGAAACCAGATTATTCATACTGAGGCTGAAGAACAAATCTGTTAAAATGTGCTGATTTGCACGAAACATTGTCATTTCTGAGAAAATTTACAGAGCAATTTCTTTTTATTCTATGCTGCATAATAGCTTCTCATTTTTATTCATGTCTTGAAACTTTGGAAGAAAAGAGATGTGCTGAAAAATAGTGTGACGAAGTGTCTCTGGAGGAGAGCTTTAGGTCGCTTGACAGAGCATGTAGGAATTGACTTGGTGCACAGGGGCCAAGCCATCTTTTAAAAGTTTTTTTGGCTTTTTTGAGGAGAAGAAGATAAAGAACTCAATTTAAATATTTATAGAACAGATAGTTAAAAAAGAATATACCAACGTGTAAAAAATAAAATGAAATACAAGCCATGTGTTTTTTATTTTTTAAAAAAGGAAAATTAAACTTGAATCGCTATTTGGACATTTGATCAAGTAAGTCTAATTTCAGGAGATTTAAATGCCTTCTGCTCCTGCTGAAACTCCATTTATAGAGCATATATTCAATTTGCATATCCTACTTGGAAAACTTTAATTAGACTCATCAAACTATGGTATGCTTGCTCTGGCTGAGAAGTGCATTGTTTAATGAGTACACCTAGTAATTTCAAGGGGAGTTGTGGGATCAAGCTGTATTGCAAAAGTAATACATTCTATTTAAAAGTAGTAATTTACAGGTTTGTGCACAGGGAACATGAAGGAAATGAGAAAAAATGAGAGAAAAATAGTTAATGCTGGAGAAAGCCATCAGGCTGAGCTACGCCAGGAGATTGAGGAGAGAAGTGTGATGCAAAAGTTTAATCTCACAATATTGGTGGTTACAATTAGTTTGTTGCTATTTAAAAACAAAAACAAGCCCCAGACCAGGGTGGAAGTAAATGCAGAATTAAATTGAAATGCTTTGTGTTCATGAGAAATCATAGAATGGAAAAGTAGGAACTTTAATTCTGCTGTTGAAATTCAGTAACTTCTCAGAAACTGCATTCTAGCTTGCCACGGTGCTGTGATGTCTCATTTGGTTCGGTTTTTTGTTTGGGTTTTTTTTTGCCTTGGAAAGGTTGGACCAGATGATCCCTGAGGTCCCTTCCAACCTGGCATTCTATGATTCTGTGACTCTATGGGTTGTGGCAGCTGACCAGGGAGTAGTGGTCACTCACTAATGTGAGGTAAGATGTGTTATTTAGGCTTTCATGCTTTTGGCAGGCTAGCGACACTATGCAGGTATGCTGTCTTGGTTTGTTCCTTGTTCATGATTAGTAATTGTCACAGTGGTGGGAATAAATCTTTTATTTCCCTTCTTTTCCATGGGGCACACATCTGTGTTCATTGCTGCCTTCTCTGATAATTCTCCCTCGTTATGTTTCTTAGGGCACTCCTCTGGTTTCCTCCCATCAGTTGTGTTTATCTAGAGTGCTGCACTATGAGGGGTGTCATGAGTCAGAGGTGATGTACTGGTACTGAGAGTCCTGTGCTACTTATGGTACCTCTAGCTTCTTGCTTTTATGGTTGTTATTCACATTTTTTGTTTACTTTCCAGTCTGTGCGACCATGACTTAGGAATATAATTGCTCCCTTGGTTCCATATTGATTTAGGCTCTGAGTTTCTGCTGTTTTGTGTAAAAAGTAACAAAGTCTTTCATACCTGTAGTACAGGTAAGAGGCAATAAACCTGTACAGCATAGGTGAACATATATACGAAGCCATAAATGCAGCAGTCATCCACTGAACAGGTAGTGCAAATTCTTGATTTTTTTCCCCAAATATTCTTTTCTTGGTTCACTTGATTAAAAACAGTTTTGGTGATCTGAATTTAATGGGATGAAGGCATGAAGGTGGAGAAAGGTATTTAATAAGTTTTTGGCGGAAGGAAGATAAAAGAAAGGCAACAATGATACCGAGAGAAGAGGATGAATCCCGAGATGTGATTTTCTCACAGACCTGGAAGAAAAATCCTCCCTGGATCAGTCTGTTGCCTGATGAACTCATGAATAGCCACTGAAACAGCCTTCACAAATGATGCTTATTTGTTAGCATTATGTTGACAGCTTCAGCAAGGAGACCAGTGGGTTTTGAAGATGAGCATAGCCCCACATGTACATCTCTCTAGGTGTCTGCTTAGGGAGGCAGTCACAACATGCAAGACTGTCTGACAGGACTACAGCCAGAGAAGGTTTTAGCTTGTTGAGGACAGTGATATTGCAGCCTTGCTCAACAATAAATCCCCTTTGATCTTTTTTTTAATTAAAAATGTGAATAAAGGGGACATTCATAGGAATGACAGTAGAAACTTAGAAGAATGAACTGCAGATTTTAAAACAGGACAGAACTGCCAAAAAGTAACAGTAAATCTGCAGATTTTGTTATTGGTTTGGGTTTCCTGTTGAAATTCTAGTATGAGTGTCTAACATATCTTTAGCTGCAAGAGGATACTCCCACTGTGAGAGCTCCTGAGCAGGGATACTTGTTAATACCAATCCCAAATATTCCAGACCTCTGAATCTCATTTCTCAATTTTCATAGAATGCTTTAAATTGGAAGGGACCTTTTAAAGGTCATCTAGTGCAACCCCCTGCAGTGAGCAGGGGCATCTTCAACTAGATCAGGTTGCTCAGAGCCCTGTCCAGCCTGACCTTGAATGTTTCCAGGGATGGGGCATCCACCACCTTTCTGGGCAACCTGTTCCAGTGTTTCCCCAGCCACATTGTAAAAAAATGTCTTCCTTACATCTAGTCTGAATCTACCCTTTTTTAGTTTAAAACTGTTACCCCTTCTCCTATTGTAACAGACCCTATAAAAGGATTGTCCCCATCTTCTTTATAAGCCCTCTTTAAGTATTGAGGGCCGCAATAAGGTTTCCCTAGAACCTTCTCTTCTCCAGGCTGAACAACTCCAACTGTGTCAGCCTTTCCTTGTAGTAGAGGTGTTCCAGCCCTCTGATTGTTATTGTGCTCCTCCTCTGGACCTGCTCCAACAGGTACATGCACTTCTTGTGTGGAGAGCTCCAGAGCTGGGCACAGTGCTCCAGATAAGGTCTCATGACAGTGGAGTAGAATGACAGAATCACCTCTCTCATTTTATTGGCCATGCTTCTCTTGATGCAGCCCAGGATGCAGTTGGCCTTATAGGCTGTGAATGCATGTTGCTGGGTCATGCCCAGCTTTTCATCCACCAGTACTCTCAAGTCCTTCTCCACAGGACTGCTCTCAATCCCTTCATATCCCAGCCTGTATTGAAACTGGGGGTTGCCCCAGCCCGGGTGCAGGACCTTGCACTTGGCCTTGTTGAACTTCATGAAGTTCATATGGCCCCACTTCTCAATTTTCCACAACATTGGTTCTGTACTTTAAAACATCCACTAGTGTTGATTTTCCTGGCATGCTGCTTAGTTAAAGTACAACAGTAGATATATAAATATATAAATATGTGACATGTATTAAAAAAAACCAAAACAATACGTGTATATAGGTGTACATATATGCAAAATTTATGACATAAGTAAAAGACAAGAGTCTGTCTATACTGAAGGAACTGTGTGCTGTGGAGTAATTAAGGCCTAAAAATATGGAAAAATTAGAATTAATGATCCTGAAATTGTAAATGATAATGGGGACATTTCGCTAGTGTATACTTACTGGGATAGATGAAACCCCAATTTCTGACCTATGTAAATTGTCTCTGCAAACCACCTGCAGCATCCCTGTGAGAGCTGTGTGGGTGAATAATACTGCCTGTGGTATGGCTTGTAACGGAAAACTGGTAGTAGTGATCACCAGAAAGGGAAAGGAGCTGAATATTCTGGTCAAGCCAAACTCCTACAAACTCTTAATAATTCTTGTCAGAATCCAGATATACACACGAGAGAGAAGAGGTGGGAATGGAAGAAAAAACACACTTCTTTAACCATCATTACTGTGGCTGCCCAGAAAAGGAGACTGGAGGACCTTCCTGCTTCCTTTTCCCAACCCCCAGTATTTCACATCAAAAAAAAAAAAGAGGAGGTCATGCTCTTCCATCCTATCCAGCTGGACTTTTTTTCTCCCTAACTTGTTCTCTGGTCTGCAGGCTGAAAGCATTGCTATCTTTGGGGTGAGTCTGTTCCCAGGGCTCTGAATCCTCATATAGTTCTGGCAGGTAGTGGGGTGTAGATAAGGTTTGGGTAAAAGCTTGGTGTTTGTTTGCATCAAGAAGTGCTGAGAGGAAGGCTAGAGCATGGTTAGTGCCCTTAAAGTGACATGAAAAGACCTATCACAAGAACTCACTTGCTCAAGGGCAGTGTTGTGAGAACAGATGTTCCCTGGGAGCAACTGGGAGTAATCTCAGCTTCATCTCACGTTAGTCTTCATGAGAAAGAAATGAGTAATTTGCTTTCTCTGAGGCTTTTTTCTTTGCCTGAATGGCCAGAAAAGTCCTTTGTAGTAAGTTGAATACATAGAAGTGCCCTGAATGAGATTCAGTGTTTTAGTGCCCTGTTGGATGCTGAATTCGAGATGATCCTTTATGTCCAGGTGAATGCACTGAGAGGCCCAGAGCTGTCAACTTGCATATGATCAACTGTGATTATGCAGGGTTTAATGCAAGTTACACAGCTTATGTAGGGTCCTGTCTGAACACCTTGCTTTCCAGTCAGTACTGACACCCACCTTGCTCTGGCCACAGTGTGATCAGGACCTACGCTAGGTCTTTCAGAGCTGTCTTTATGCCTGCATATAAACTGCAGTCCCATGCTCTGACTGCACTGAAGACATACTTTGTGTGGCTGACTCTACGGATATGTTTACACTGCATATATGGAGTCCAACCAAACCCTTTTTTCTTTGGACTATTAGCTGTTAACTGCTGTTTTATTCAAGCTTTCATTAAAAAAAAAAAAAAAAAAAAAAAAAAAAGGGGGGGGCCAAAATTCTGACCAAAACCTGATCTTATTTCTTTAAGCCTAGCCAATAAATCCACTTCTCTAATATATGTACGTTAATGTCTTACCTGATGTATTTTCAGCCCTCCTGCCTCCAGTGGGAGCTGAATGCAAACAGCAGACCAGGGCTTCCTCCTTCTTTTGAAGACATGATCACAGCACTGAGAACAGGACAGTGCCTGTAGTGTTCCATAAAGAGCGAAGTACACTGAATTTCAACTCTCCTTCTTTATAGCTAAGCTAATAAGCAACAAGATAAGTGAAATAGTGCAGTTAGTGCTGACCAGTGAAAGCTTCTTAAAGGTCAGGAAATGTCATTTTATTCTTCTCTGTTGTCAGTCATAAAGGCTGGATTGCTGCTCGGTGTGTGGGAGAAAGACAGGCTTTGTTTCAGTGAAAAAAAAAATCCTCAAGACTTCTGTTTTCTCCTTGAGGACATCTCTGTCATCACCCATACATGTGTTTCAGCCGATATTGCTGAAAGCTGGGGTGATTATAAATGCATATTGCTGAAGGCCAAAATCCTGGTGGTGTAGGAAGCCCTTGGCAATTATTTGGCCAAAATTCATCACAAAGGTCTCAGGTCAGCATTGCTTTTGTGAATGTTACTGTGTTGCCGTGCCATCAGGCTCTCATTTAAATTCAGCCTTAAATGAAAAAAAAGGGAGAGTTTAATTATGACATCTGACTGCAAAGGAGCATTAATTAATTTTTAAGTGTGTGAGGTATAATAGGATAATTTCAGGAGAAGGCTCTGTGGAGTTGAACACGATGGATGCTGACTCTTGGGTAGTGTGGAGCAGCATCCAGGAGCATGGGGACAGCAAAGGGCTGCTCCAGGAGCAACCAGCACTCTTAGTGATTTTAGCCAGAGATGTTGTGTGCACTGGAACCAGCCCCCATGGCTGGTCAGGCTGGCGCTGGCAGCCGAAAGCACAGCACACATGCTCTTCTTCACAAGCCTCTCGTGAAAGATACATTAATTTGCCTGTTGTTTACATCTTGTTGGTGTAAACTCTGATGCAGGTTCATAATTTTTTCATACCCAGGAGCACAATTGCCAGAGGCAGCTAGTGAGACTTGCTCTAAAATAGGGGGGTTCAGATCAGCATGGTGCTTTTTCTTTGGGGAGATCACTGGCAGATGCTGAAGGGGAAAGTTTGTCCCACTGATAGACACCAGTAGAATAATCTTCATAGAGGGAAAGTTGCCTCTTAATTCAGAGCAATTACTATTTGCTTATCCAGTAAAATCCTTTTTTTTTTTTTTTTTTTACAAATTTTAAAAATAGCTCATAGATATTTTAGCATGCACAATATTACTTAAAGTCTTCTGGTTTTGTGTGAATATGGTGTCTTTTGGGAATCCTTTGAAGATATTTAGCCTTTACACTACCTTCTGAGAGCATCTGCCCCAAGATAATCTCATGTGAAACCTTCTGCCACTCCCATAGAGTACATTATTTTTTATCAGTGTATTTGTATATCCTGTCATTTATGCCTTCAGAGAGGGTAAAGGGGTGATTTCATGACATTTTGTTGTTTTCACACATCTCTTGTGTATCATCTCATTCATTACTCTTTGAATAGCTTTAATCTTTCCAACCCTTTGTTATGGGCTTTCTGTGCTCCTAAATGCTTGGTTTTCCCCTTATGGGATGGATTCTGTTTTGACTGCATTTTTGTGAGATGGGAGAGCCATTAGAGAAGCACTGTTTTCTAAGGCAGTGGAGTCTTTAGCCTGTTCAGTAACATTTTATGTGTTAACGACTGTATTCTTTATAGCTGGTTTGCTTTTTTCCATTTGTTGTTGTTGCCCATTTCTATTATATTTTTATAAGCTATCACAATGACCTGCTGGCCATGTCTTTTTGCAAATGTATTTACATATCATATCAGAACAGAATGCTGAGTACAGGGGATCCGGCCACATCACTGCAATGTGACTGTATGTTTGTATAAAACAAATATTTAAGTACAGTTTGCAGTTTTAGAGCTTTGCAGTAGTACAGCTAGTATCAGTCTTTATTAAGAAACTGAACTTCACAAAAACACTTAATGAAATCTGCAGCACAGTGATACTAGTGTGGCTTTTAATTTTTCATTTTTTCTTTTCTTTTGCTGTTTGTTGTTTGCTGGCTGTACTTATCAAAAGCAATGAGGAAAGAGCATAAGAATCTGAATTGTACTGCTAATTCTGTGTTTATTTTTGATTAAATTGCTTTCCTGTCCTTTGATTTATGAGGAAGGGGAAGCATAAACAGATGACTAAGGGATTCAGCTGCATAACTCTCCTTAATTTCTGTGGCTGCTATCTGGTTGAACACTGCAACAGGCTTCAAATTCTCTACTGGTGCCCACAGTGTGCTGAATAAGATAGAAAATTATGTCTGGTTCAGCTCTGAAGAGCCTACAGTCTAGGAAAGACAGCAACAGAGTGATACTATGAGAATAAATTGTTGTTTATTTATTTTTTCCAATGATTAATGGTGCTGTTTACTCCCTTTCTGTGAAGCTTGTCAGAAGAGTGAGTTGTCATTGGGGATGTGTACAGTGGCTGAAGACTAGAGTAGGGAAAGGCCTCCACATGTGGGAGATGGAAAAAAATCTCTAGAAGGTCATGACGTCATTGCTGATGTCATTACTCACTTGCTGTCATATGGCGGTAGTGCGGTGACCACATGAGGCTATAACTCAGGAAACTTGGGCTTCTGCTACATATGGAAGCATCTGCATCTTGAAACCAGTCATTCAATACTTCTGTGTCTCAGTTCTCTTTGGAGATGTTTCTGGTTTCCTAACTCAGTGGCGAATTTGTTAAACTCCTGTGAAATGCCCAGGTACTAAGCTGATCAGTGACACATGAAGCAATGGGAAGGACTCTGGGTGGTGTTAATGTGCTTTAGTCATAGAACACGAGACTTCATCTGGGTGGCAAAATAGCCCTTTCTGCCTCTTTTAACAATTAAGGGGCAAAGCACTGGCTCTCCTGAGGCTCATTAAGACTTTCCCGGAATATAAAGACTATGGTGAAATAGCAGCAAATGTCAGTTGGAAAGGCAGATGTTGCTCACTGTGGAGCAATGGATGACTCTCCCCTCGCTGATGCTGGGAGGCCATGGCACCGCTCAATGTATAGCTTGTGAACTCTCTGGAGGGCTCACTCTTCTTCTTTGTCCTGTAAGGAGAGCCTTGGCTCATTTTGGATGCTGCTGTGCTACACATGCATAACCATGGCGCTACGCCTCCAGAACAATTGAGCACTGGGCTCTCCCAGGACACAGGAATGGAAAAGCTCTCTGGGATTATTGATTTTGGATGCTCTCAGTAGCCATATCTCAGGAGGCTTTAAGTGTCTTCCACTTAACAGCCAACGAGGATGTTTGTCCCCACGGCTCCCACTGCAGTAACTGTTGCAGAATTACACTCTGTTTAACATTTCAGGCTAAATTTAGGAAGCTGAATACTCCACTCTTGTGTTCAGATGGAGCACATCCCAGTTCAGGATTCTCTGTAAAGATAATCCTATTTCCAATTTAGTTTTTGAAATAACTTTCTCTCTCTTTCCCCCTCTCTTTCCCTAGTTCTCTCTCTCTTTATTTTAAAGTACTATATTTATTTTATCACCCTAGGCCTGCTGCCTGCTTCTATTTCACCTTCCTTTGGCTATTTTTCTTAGTGATGGTGAGAAGGAAGTAGCTGCAGTTAGTCCTTATCTGTTAGTCCTATTTTTTACTTGCTGGTGAATTATGCTGACATTTCCCCCTTGAGAAAACTTGTCCATGCTACTGCAAGATGGACCGTTCACCTGTGAACATTACCTGGCTCGATGTGTCCACAGGGCAAATTCTCTGCATCTGGAAAAGACAGAAATGAAATTAAATTACAAAAGAAAGCAAGAACGAGAAAATAGGAGAAGTAGGTACATTTCATGGCACAACATTTCTGCATCTGTTTGTGTGACAGAGCCCAAAAGATGAAGTTGTAAGAACTGCTTTTCCAAGACCCCTGACAGAGATTGTTTCCTTTGCCCCATGTGCATCTTTTTTTCTTGTTGCAAGCAGAAAGAATAGATAAGGAAGACATGGTGTTTAATTTTTCACTTTTCCTAGCCGGGCCATCTTTTGTGGTTTCAATGAAAAGTGTTATGTAATATCTCCATAGCCTTGTGGATTAGATCCCTTTAATCTGTGCTGTGTCCTTTGACTAAGAAAAGCTGTTGTTTTATAACGAGTAGTTACAGATTGTGTCTAAAAAATTATAGTGTCAGAAGCCATTAACCAGTATGTAGAAAAGACTGGTTATTGTTGAGCCTTGTTTTGCTTATTTTTTAACTATTACTAGCTGAAACACTGGTGAAAGTACTATTTAGCATTTCTTTAATTTTCTTGCTAGAAATAGGACTGTTTATAAATTGCCTTTGATCTCTAATCTTCAGTAAACTATGGCACACTGGTGAGCTGACTGTTGTCTGCAAAAGAAAAAGGCCAAACAAATTGCTTTTCTGTCATTGAGACTGGGCATTTCCTATGTTTAGATCCGTATCTGAGAGTGCTGTTAGAATTCCCATGTACCTGCATGTTTCTCCCTTTTCTGCTGTGCTCAGGCCACAGGTTGCAGGAGGGGGTCAGAGACAGAAGATGACCTTATGGCAGCAGCCCATTCACTCTAGAAGATCTAAGTCCCTTATCAGTGTAACACTTAAATATGTGCTTCATTTTTAGCACCTGTAAGAGGCACCGTTAACTTCTTAATGTTCATTCTTAAATGACACTCAGCAGCCCTTTATGTCATTTCACAAAACGTAAATTTGCAAGCTGTATTTGTGGGATGGGTCTCACCACTGATTTTCAGGACAGGAGCTGATCAATTGCGGAGCTTGCCTGAATTCAGGCAAGAAATCCAGGGCAAAGCCAGGACTTTCTGACCTGTGCTCTTGGCTCAGTGCTGTTGCTTGTTATGTTAGCCATTTGTTATTTAGTTGGGTTGAGCTGAGTTAATGCTTATGTTCTTATTCTACTGTTGTACAACTAAATTCAGTCATTTGACAACTTTCATTGTGAGCCAAGTTATTGTTGTATTTCAGCTTTTGAAATTTAGCTGTTTCTGCTGTACACTTAATAACTGCTTGAAAGACAGAGACTCTTTACGTTTTCCTTGCGGAAACAGTTGTTCAGTTTGCTGGAGGGAAAATGCATCATGAAATCAGATATTTCTAATTGCTCCTTGTTTCAGGAGTTTCTACTAGCACTGAAAATCATCCTTAATGCATGAGTAAGCCTGATGAACAGATAGATTTTAAAAACATTGAATCAAAATAAATTTCTCTTTGAAGCGGAATAATTGTTGACTAATTCTCGTGGGAGAGATATGTGAATTTCTTGCAGGCTTTTTGGAACAATAGAACTGCAGAGAGGCTTAGTGAAAAGAAAGAAGGATGCCCTTAATCTTCTAACGTAGTATTGTTTATTCCCTTTTGCCATTAGGGCATCTGCCTCATTAGTATTAACAGGATTTCATAGAGTCCTCAGGGAGACAGGTACTTTCCAAGAAATGCCTATAAGGAAGAATAATTGTCCCAGTGCCATAGGCCAGAGCATACATAACCTGTAAATCCTCAACTGACGTCATAGTTTCTGGGGCATTTTCTTTGGAAAGAAAAGGAAAACAATTGTTCTATGGCAGTTGTAGGTAACTTCAAAGGAACCATTGGAGGACATTAATATGTGTCAAGAAGAGCTTAGAAGGACTGGAGATCTGGTTGTGTGTGACTGGGCAACCTCACTGTGCAAGGAGTCCTTGCTGCAGGATGCACACAGAGTCAGGATCTGGAGACTCCTAAGCTGGAGTTGCATAAGGCCAGAGTGGTTAGTAACCTCACCCCCTGGTTAGTGAGTGAATATGGCACTCCGTGCTTCCTTTTAAATAACAAAATGAAAAATAGCTAATTAAATCCTGCTTCTGAAGATGTTTGAATTATAAAACAAGGATAACCTATTTCTGGTGTATATTTTTCATTTACTATATCATAAAATGTAATTTAAACAACTTCTATAGCCCAGCCAATCAATTTTTCTAATTATCATAATGGTAACATACAGGCGATATATAAGTTAAACCTCACTTTAATTTTTCTCTGAAACCCCCATTCCACACAAAGACTTACTGAATCCATTTAAAAGCATGAAACTAAGCCTGTTGTAACCCTGCTAGAACCCTTTATGCTTTGTGCCAATGCCATCTGTGGGTTAGAAGATAATGAACTTTATTCCTATCAAGACTATTAAAAATATTTTTCTAATAAGCTATGGCTAACATCTATCTTGCATCTGCCTAACTAATTTCCTTTTATGTCTTCAATATAAATGAAAGGTTTTGTAATGAGAGGTCGTGGGGAGTTAGTTATGAAGACCTTAGCAGCCAGTCCCAGCAGTCAGTGGGAGACAAATCATATCTCAAAAAGTGACTGTCGTCATCCTGAGAAACATGAAGAGACGTAAGCGATGTGACAACGACCAAGCAAAAAAAGCTCCAACCGCTTTTCATGTTTAAAGCAGCCTTTAGAGATAGGGATGTTTTCTTTTACTTTTTTTTTTTTCATGTACAGTCAGATTTTTGGAGTTAAAATCAATTTCTAATTTCTGAAGTGCTGTTTTAGTTCTTGAGCCCATATATGGAAAAGTTGGTTGTCAATAGGAAATGTTTGAAAGGAGACACGTGACAAATATCCCACTGAGAAGACAGGCAGGGCTGGCCTATATGGAATTTGCAGTTAAACTTCACCAATAAAAAAGCAGCTTGTCTTGTTTTGTGGGCTGCTAACAAGACAGTTTGCATGATTTTAGAGCTACGTTATGAGGGAAAAATACCGGAGAGGTAAGTGAAATGTGATCACGATCAAAATCTTCAGGTGTTTGTGATACAGTATATTTAATGAGTTTTTTAACCACAGCTGCCCCAGTGTTCTCCTGAACCCAGCAGATGATATGTTTGAAGGAACTGATTGCAAAGAAATTTATCTGACTATACCTGCATCTCCTGTAGAGCTTGCCAAACATTCAGTAACACAGATTTCTGTGAAACTGTCATTGCTCAACATCAAAACAAATTCATGTAATTTAGACGTATCCGTCAGTGTCAGTTTGTTCCAAAATGTTTTTCATGTGCTCATTTTTTAAACAAATATTGGAAGATACTAGGTCCAAAAAATCCCTGGAGGAGTTTTATGGAAACCTAGAGGCCCCCAAGGATGTGTTTGTCCCAGTGAATTTTTAGTTATGGTTCAGTTTATGATAATCAGTTCTCCCAGAATGAGAATTCATTTAATTCTGTGTCGTGAACTGTCACAGCTATGGTCTGAAGCCTGTGTGATGGCTTTCCTAAAAGACGCTTTTGCAGTCTCTTTTATGTCTTAGATTTAAAGCAAAGGGTTTGTAACGAGGGATCTTTATGTGTTGGTTATGAAGACCTTAGCAGCCAGTTGCAGTAGTTCTGAGCTCCAAACCCAGGATAAGTAATGATGCCAAATCCAGCATGTGTGAATAGTCTGAGATCAATGCTTGCAAGGGACAGGGTGTTTTGCTGCTCATGACAGCTCTTTGGTATTAACCCTGGCTTTTGTGTCTGCCTCTGCAACCGATGCGGTCCCAGGTGGCTGTAAATTCTGCTGATAAATTTGAGCATCTTTGTGCCCCAGCAGCAGTGCTGAGGTTGTTGCACAGCAGCTGTTGCTGCAGAATGGCCATTGTCTCCCCTGATGGGAACCTGCTCTGCATCCCTTGCACAGTGCAAGAGCTCATGTTTTATGATGCACCACCAGGAGTTAATGGAGCTTCCTGCAGTTACAACCAGCCTCAAAGGATAAAGTTGTTCTTCTCACTTTGACCTCTTTGGATGGTTTAGTAGGGCATTATCATAATTTTGTGTCCTGTTTTATCCTTTATGCTGGCCTCTAAATTTCCTCTATGTTGATCTGTTTCACAGGTCACAGCAATTTGAACATGATCTATGGCAGAGAAGATGAGAAAGTGATGCAGAGAGAAAGCTACAGATAAAAACCTCTTGCTTAGACCAACTCCTTCTAAAATGCATATATTTTTTTGTGGATCCCACATTATAAAAGTTTGTTTAGTCTCTGCTCTGTCATGGTTTCTGTCACAACAGCACAGTTTCAGGTATTAAAAGGCTGTGAAGTGCTAGGGCCTGAGCAATAGGCCCTGAACTGAAGTTGACATATGGATGAATCTCACAAGCAGGTGAAAGGAATAAGGCTGGCCAGATGCCTCCTACTATGGTCAAGGGCAAGACTGGGTTGGCCTCTGTGTTTGCCATCAAGAAGAATTTTAGCTCCGCTGCTGGCTGCAACTCAGTAGGTGTTGAGCGGTGGGGATGCATGCCATACCAGACCTTGATATGAGGGATGGCCCCTCGGAGAGCCATCCAGGAGGGGAGGCCAGACCAAGCATACCCCTAGGAGTAGTGTGAAGGTTGTGGTCCATCCATATGTCAGGGGACAGAGTGAAGGGCTAGGGCCTGAACAATAGGCTCTGAATTAAAGTTGGCATATGGATGAAATCTCACAACTGGATAGGATGGCTGAAACCAGCAGAGGATTTTTTTCTGCTGGGAAATTAGGTGTGGGAACAGACACATAGCTATCCTGAGAGACAAACCAAAAGAGACAGAGGTGCCTCCTCCTGTTTAGGTTTCTTCCCAGGCTTGGCCAACCTTAGACAGAAGGAGGAAAAATAGCAGGTGTCCCACTTTTGGAGTTATTTTTGAGGATTGCCTATGCAACCTGAATTGTTTATCCAACAGTATAAAAGCTTCCCCTCTTGTAGAGAACTTGGGAAAGCCGACCTGCGGGTGGACACACCACGCAGGGTTTTCCCCTGTCTCTGGAGAGGCCCCCCTTGACTGCTTGCTGCAACCAGGACTTCCCAGCAATGGCAGGACAGAACGAGTAGATTGGACAGGACAAGGGTAATACTGGTAATGGATTTGATTGCTTATCCTTTTGGAGTCTGTCATAGTTTGGCCATGTACCTTTGTGGAATGTATCATGTCCTGCTGGTGCACCTCTCTGGTATTTGCCGGGGTGGTTTGTGCATGGCTATGGTGATATTCGGGGTATGGTTGGTCTCCCTCTCGATTGTTGAGGTGGTTGCCTGGTTCCTTTTCCCTTCTGTTATTGAGTTTGTAGTTAAGTTCGCTTTTCCTTTTGTTATATCACCCGTGGTGAGTGGGTTTATCTCTTTTGTTACTGGCCATGTAATATCATTTCTGCGCCCTATGGGGATAGATAATAAAATCTGTATCTGCTTATGCATCTGTCTCCTGGTAATGGTGGTGTTCTTTGTGCTGGGCTGGGTATTTGGAAAAACAGGCTGGTACCTCCCACTGTCTCTGCTCACTTCCAGAATGAAGGTTTCTTTATGGTGAAGTAAGTTCAGGTTGCTTTGCTAATGAAGTTGCTTGAGCTCCAGGTGAGCTGCCACCCCTTGCGGAAATAGCCTTATACACTTACAGTGGTGAATTGAATGTACTCTACCTATGCAGTGCCTATTTCTCAATGAGGCCATGGTTATGTTATGGGAAGATATAATGACATGTGACCTATACTCTCAGATTTTTTGCTAGGATACCCATTATTGCTTAAGATTATCTCTCCCATGTGTGAGGGAAGTGAACCAGTGCCAATGGTTTCCAAATACTGTAATGAAAGCAGTACTTGGGCCAACAGTGCTTCATGCTGACAATCTGGCTACCTGACCATCAGCACCCTATTTTTTTTTTAAGTCCTTAGGTTTTCTGCACCCTGCTTATCTGTCTGGACATGGTGCACCATAGGCAATGAGCTGCGTTGACCTGTGGAGTGCAGGAGGTGGTGGTTGCCTGTCTTCTTGTGATATGAAGGAAGTTGATGTGAGCAGTGAACCTGCCTTACAGGGTATTGAGAGGCTCTCTCTTCTTTATTCAGTGGTGGCTATATGAGACCAAAGAGAAAGTTTGTCAAGAGAGATGAGTCATCACAAACTGAGGAGAATGGTGTCCCCACAGCTGTGGGACTAACAGGACTGGGGAGGAACCAGCACGTCACAGCTTGCATTGAGCTCATTAGGTGTAGTATAATCTGAATGAAATACCAATGGTGATGTTGGTGGGCCAAAAGAAGCTGCCAGAAGAGACAGCAGCTTTTATATGGCTGCTGGTTGGGCAAGACCATAATTGGATATGGGAAAAGCATTTGGTCATAGCAGTAACAGAAGTGACAGTGCTGTTTTCATTGCTTGGAGCAAGTGTTGAAATACTTCTCTCAAGTACAGATGTTGTTCCAGCTGGGCCCAGCCCAGGATGGGAGGTTGTAAAGTGTGTGGCCACATGCTGAGATTGTTCAACAGCACAACTGCTGTGGAGTGCAGCAGTGGACTTAGGAAATACTTCTATGCTGGGGTATTCAGTGACTGCAGGGAAATTTCTGGCTAGGTTTTAAGATATTTTCCATTCAATTATGTGCATAAAACCATAAGGGAAGTTCAAGAGGAAATGTGGGTTGGATAGGGCTACATGTGAGACAACCTGTGCATTGGCATAAATGTACAACTGCGTGTGTGGGTGGGTTCACTCCCCAACAGCTGGGGGAAGGATAATTATGATTCTGTCACGAGAAACACACATTCTTGTGTGGGAGATGTGCCAGTGTGCATCGTGCTAATGAGGGGGAGTGGACAGCCCCCTGTCAGCATGTTCCTGGTGCTAATTATGCTTATGGCATCGAAGGACAGAGAGCCTAAAGGTCTCCTGGGACCTTATGTGCCTTCTATGGCAGTGCTGGTCCTCTCCCAGCTGGGAGGATGGAGTTGGAGAAGCTGTGTGATGCAGTCCATCCCCTCAGCCTGCCTTCCTCCTCTGTTACTGGCATCACTGATTCCTCCTTGGGTACCTCTTGTGATGTGGATTCACCTCCGTGTTTGGGAGGTGCTGATCTAGACCAAGAGAGGAAAAGATTGAACCTGGATCCTGGCCAAAACTTATGTCCAAGTTTGCTGTATACCAATTTAGCTCCAGCCACTGTCACAGCAGACTCCTTGTGTCTCTTATGATATTTCCTCTGGATCTTTTGGAATTGATCTAAAAGATGTGCTCATATTGATTAATTGCAAGTTTTTAAAGCTTTCCACTCTACAACTCAAAACTTACAAGATAATGGACATTGTGATCCAAGAATCCGTAGAAAATCTTGATTTTTACTTTCATTACAATATTTATTAATAAAGCTGTGCTAGTTGCCTTAAATCAGGTGCAGAGTAACTAAAATTCTGATTTCTGTTTCCATTCCTTCATGCCAAGTACCGAGTGGTGTAGAAGACAGTTCAAACAAAGATCTTATCTCTGTGTTGTCAGTGTGATGGAGTCAGCCTAAGGCAACCAGTGTTTATGAGGCAAAACGAGCTAGGGGCATTAGGCTGTGTTTATTTGATTTAAGCATCTAAATTCACTTTCAACATCTGTTATGTCATTTTTAGCTTTTAAATTAAGCTTTCAGGACAATTAATGTTACGGGACAATTGTTGTTCCCCAAGATGCATGATTTGTGATGATTTTAATGTTGCGTTGTGCAGGTTGTGACAGGAGAAGCTGAGCAGAGAAGTGGAGATGTGCAGAATAAGGAGCACAATAGACTTGTTAATTAAGAGGGCTTAAACACTGTGGGGAAGGAAATGATTACTCCCCTTACTTGCATTTCATATCTTAATGCCCAGTCACTATAAACAGGGACAGGCTTTTCTGAAATATGGGTGAGCGGGGAAATGAGAGAGATTTGTAGAAGAGGTACTCAGTGTTACTGACTTCATATGCCACCCCACAGTTTTCATAGGAGGTAGCTGTTTTAATAGCAGGAACAAGAAAGATGTTATCAAATGACTTCTCCAGAAAGCATACCTGTCCTGGGGTAAGGTGTGGGAAGCAGTATGTCCTGCCTCTGGAAGTGGTTGAACTACTGAAATATCTTAATTGTTGGACATGTTCTATAATTTTTACTTTCTTTTGTAGCCAGTGCAAGAATGGGAGAAAAAGCCCTACAAGATCGTCTTAAACCTATCATGACAAATGAATTACCTGTATTTCTAAGGGGATGACTGGTTTATATGTAGTAGGGTATAGCAAACAAAATTAGGTATGAATGTTACGAATTTATGAAAAGATGAGATTGTTTGCCAGCTTAGCCTTTTCTGTTTATGCTGATGTGTCTCTAATCTTTGGAGGCCCAGACTACAGGAAAATTTCAATTATGAATATTTCTCTGATCCATATCGTAGTGCTGGAATTGTGGTTATATGCCACCTATTGAAGCTTATCTTTATACAGTATTAATTAAGATTTCTCAAAAAGAATAAAAAGTCTTATTGAGTAGCCAGTTTTTCAGAGTATTGGCAAAATACTTTAATAGCAAATATTTTTTCCTTGCCAAAGCAATGATGCACACTGACACTGTGGAATATCTTTGTGTGCTTTTGTCATTACATGTTTGACATTTGTCCTTCCTCATCCTGAGAAATTCTGTTGCATCCAATAACACACATCAAGGCATGGAGGGGAAAAAAGCTTGCAACAGTGACAGTGAAAAAACAAGCAATTATTTGTATTTGATTTGCTCCAGGGATCAATGCATCTTGTATCTCTTTGCCATATAATGTAGCTGAATGTTCACTTAATTTTATAAGTTTCCAACTGGTACTCTGGGCAACTGAACAAACCTTGTAAAAATTAATAATGAGGACCTAAACCCAACCTGGAGACTGGAGTTTAGAACAGCTTTATAAAAAGAAAAAGCCAAATAAGCCCTAAATCTTAGGAAGACAGATAAATACTATGGTATGATCTGTCGCTGATGTAAGGAGGACAGGAGTTTGAATTATGAGAATTTACAATAGAGCAAAGTCAACCCCTAAATGATTTAAGGTGGAGTCTTGAAAAACTCCAACAATTAATTTAATGACCTGGAAAGCTATTTAGTATGGACAAATAAACTACTTTTGTATAACGATTATGGAGTAATGAAGCATTATGCTGGGCAATGGGATTCAAAGCAGGTGACAACACTAATTAAATCTGCTCTCATCCCTGTAAGGTAAGTGGTAGCAATCAAATGTTGACTGCACCAGAATGGGCACTGGAGGTAGCAGAGTTCATAACTTTTTAGGTGGCTAAAATGATACAAGGCAGCCATGCACTGCTCTGGCTCAGTCCAAGATCTCCATGTGGTTGCTCCGTTGGAGTTACCTAGAGAGTTTGGATTAATAGTGCAAGGCTTACGCTGTACTTGTAGGAACTTCCAGTCTCCAAATTCTGCACTATATTTTAATGGTCAGATTGTGAACTTTAACAGCTTTCTCAGTGGCCTTGAACAGCTTTTCAAATTGATAATCCTGCAGTAGTATCAGATAATATTGAGATGCAGTGTCATGTTGCATGTAATTGCATGTCGTACTGAGATGATACCAAAAGGGTTGGTTCCACTAACCAGATCACTATCAGCCATCTATTCCTACTCTTTGCCTTGGACTGGATCTTATCATCAGCTGAAATCACAGGAAATGTGCCAGAAGCATGTGGCCAAGGGTAAGAGGTTGAAGAGAGGGAATGCTTCCTGTGATGGGAAGCCAATTGCTTTGGATCAGTTTAACATCAGATCAACAACTGATCTTCTGTGTGTGTAAAAGGCAGTACAGCCTAATTATTAGAAAATATTTTAAATTATCCTTAAATATTTTCTTTATCTTCCAAGGCAGGGCCTAAGCAAGTCAAGTTTTCCATCTTGAATTTGAACAAAGATGTTGCATAAAACCAAAATTCAGATAAAACTTGAGCAGTGTATTTCCAGTAGGGATGAAAAAAGACAAGCTCAGTAATGATTTATGTTCCCCTTGTCTGAGGCACCATAAGGAAATAGAAGAGGGGAATCTGTAAGGTATTCACACATACATTTACTCCTTGACACTTTGGTGGCACAGAGGACCTCCTCTGTGTGACTCTGAGCTGGCAAATATGATCCACTGTATGATCACATTGCCTGAAATTTTACAGTCTTCCTAGACAATCAGTTATGCTTATCTATTCTTCCTATTAGAAGATTTGTCCCAATATTGACATACTGTCTGCTTGCATTTCACATTAATTGCTCTCTGTCTTGTCTCCAGAGTCCTGAGGTGGTGTTTATTTTATTCCTCTTTTACTGCATTCTTTCACATATTTGGAAGCTGTTGTCATATCTCCCTTGAGTCTTCTCTAAACTGAACAATGCAGGTTATAGTCTTTTTTCCTCAAGGGCTCTCTAGTCCCCAGTCTCAGGCCAGTCCATGTTTTTTCATGGTTCTTGTTTTGCTCTCAGGGCCTTGTTCTGGCCTGTTAAAACTTGTGTCAGTGCCCAAAATGCATGCTTTGTAGTGTTTGTTCACAATCTGGGTAATGCCTATATATGACCTGACCAAGATGTATACAACTTACTGTTCTCAAAGCTAGTTGCTTGGACTTCAGTGTTTTTTCTTGCTTTCAGGATGTGCTACATACAGAGCAGTTTCCTTCAAAGGTTACATTTGCATTATCAGCAGAGAATATGGAAAACCGCACAATTTTGGTTGATTACAAACTGCAGATTCTCTAACTGACACTGTAATTCTAATTGCTTCTTTCTGGGTTCTTCCATAAAGTTTACCAGCTAATTTGCACAACCATGTTCAGCTGTGAAAAGCTATGGCTCAGTCAGAGGCTGCAACAGCTTCCTCTTCTCTTTGTCTGGAGCATCTGTTATGATAGAATAGTAAACAATTTCTTTTTCTGAATAATTCAAAAAAATTCATCCAGTGTAATTCACTCCAAGGAAATCTTAGAGAGCACACACGTGCCTTTTGTTCTTCTTCAACTTCCTACTATCAAGAATATGTCTGATTGTTGTGTGTGATGCTAAGTGGAATGGATTAGCCAAATGGAATGGGAGCCTGTCCGTGACTGTGCGGAGTGGCTGACCTTTACTGATGCTAAAAACAAAGGAACCTCCAACGTCCAAAACCAAGTGTTCTCGGAAACGTGTAGTAACCTTTCTTTTACATTCAGTTTTCAGTGAGCAGAGTGGGGAAAAAGAGAGGAGAAACTTCTCTCTTTGTACACGAATAATTAAGCCCTAAAGGAACAAAAAATGCTTTTGTGGGACTAGTAGCATCGGTGGCTTCTGTACTGTTAGCTAGGGCAGGAATGCTGTTGTCATTGAACTCCCACCCAACAGTATCCTTGAGTATATACAAGTTATTGCAGATTATTTTGAATAAACATTAAAACAATGTTCTATGAAGAACTCTTTGCCTTTGCTCTTCATCAGTGTCCACTTCTACAGGAAATAATAATGTTTAAAAAGGAGAGGGAAGAAGTTACTGGAAGAGCTGGGCAATGCAAGGGGTTTGAAAAGAAGCTTTTTGGGCTACAGATTGGTAATTTATAACTAACTCACTGTTAGAGTGCTCTCTTGAAATGAAAGTAGCTCTTCAATAAAGCGAGGGAGTTTTTGGAGTGCCTTGTAGTCCAGTGCTGAGGGGAATCAGCTGGTTATGAGTGCTAGTGGGTATAAAAATCAGGAAAAAAAAAAAAAGTTTCTAGAGCCAAGCTAAATCTCAATCGTTCTTGTGAATGAAGTCAAAAGATTTGCAAAACTTAAGACAGAGAAGACAAGTCTGAGTTGACTTCTGAACTGAGCATGAAAGGAAGGGGTGGTTTCCTTAAGACCGAGCAGCACATCTAGGTACTTCATACAGTTAAGTGCTGCTCCTCACAGCCAGATGACCAGTCTTGAGTTGCTCAGCTGGTTTAACAGTTATCCCAAATGGCATATATTTACAGCATGCAGGAAGCTCTCTACTGAGCTCCGGGGCGCAGGAGGCATTTCTCCCCCTCTGCAGCCTGGTGTCACTGGGCAAGACCATGCTGGGTGGTCATTGGATTTCAATTGGATTACGCTAGGCAATAGTAAAAGAACAGGACTAATTACAGCTTTTCATCAAGTGAGAATGAGCACAGCTTCAGTAGTTTGTTCTAAAGCTGATGCCTCATTTCCTTATAATTTAGGAGAGGGTAAATGATGATGTATCATTATTTTGAAGAGGGTATAATATTATTTAGGTAGAATTTACAAAAAATATGAGGAATTCTAGAGGCCTAACTAGGGCTGAGTGATTTGGGCATCACAGTGACAGTTAAATTTTGTGGTAGATGAAGATTAGTTTTGGATAAGGACAGGGCAAATGTATAATCTGAATTATCTATGTGAATGATAGGGATCTAAATTAATGGTAACCTCTCAAGAAAAAAAAATCAAACTGTAGGTAGCAATTTAATAGAAACAGCAGTCAGAGAATAGCAGCTAATCTTGAAGTTGAATAAGGAATTGGCTGGAAAAAAATGGATTCTACATTCCCTAGGAGCTCAAGTGATAAATAAAAATCTAAACAATTGAAATTTGCCATTTAAAGAGAAGCATAACTGGCAGCCATGTTTAACGTTCCAGCCCCGCTTGCTCTCTGGGCTGAAGGCTGTGCTGAATTCCTGACACAGGCATCCTTTGAATCTGCTGAAGGTGGGTCTGAGCTTTGGGACCGTTGTAGCATTTGCTATCAAGAGAGAAAGGAGCAGCTCAGCTGGACTGTTGTTCTCCACTGCCTTTTTCCAGTTTTCTTTACAGTTACTGTGGAGACCCGGGTGAAGTCTTATCTCTGCCTTTGGTGGGCAGTGCTTAGCTGCAGCGTTGTGACTGCTGTTCCCATTGACTGTGGACTGTGGTGGGCTCACACCCTAGGTGGAAGATAATCCAATTTGCTCTTCATGTAAACTGTTCTGTGGGTGAGGAAAGCTGTAAGAAGGTTGTGGGTTTTTCCACTCTTTTGGCTGTTCTCTGTATAAAGGAGGTTTTGGGACACTGGTCTTACCTGGTCTCCAAAATCCCTCTGGCACTGCTGTCAAGATCCTTCAGAAATTGCTTTGTAGCGTGTGGCTCAGGCTGCACATGTAAAGATTGGCACAATGAGACTCTCTTGTCTTGGGGCCTCTGCATGCTGGGGTAATGCAAGTGGTAATATTTTGCTTTTCTTCAATTTCTACAGCTCAACTCATACAGGTTGCAATAATAATTCTGATATTTTAATTAGACTCCCTCATAATCTGTTAAATTAAACCAGAATACATCACTTAAAGAGCAACGCAGGATCTCTGGTTTTGAATCCTCCTCCATAAATGATGGACATGATGCTACAGATCTCAAGACAGGAAGTATGACCCATTTTCTATATTCAATTTACTGATGAGGAGAGATTAAATTGAAACTGCTTCTGCATTGATTATGGAGGTTTGGAAACTGTTTCTGTCCTGCTGTTTCTACAGATACTTGCTTTGAATGACCCTTCATTAACAGTCCATGTGGAAGTGAACAATTGTATCCTGGGAGGTTTCTGTCTCTCCTGCTGTCTCATTGTTGCTTCATAAACCTTAAGTAAAATCTTTATGTGTAGTGGGACTTGGGAGTTGCAGCCTGCCAGAAATGAAATATTCCTCCTTCTTTTGCCCCAGGGAGGGTGGAGGTTTCTGAGAGAATTTAGATGCTACCTCTGCAGGAACTGGGACTGCTCATGTGAATCAATGTCACCACCTCAGTGCAGTGAACGAGTTGTTTTCCCCATGTAATGCAGAAGACAATTTATATAGATAATTGCAAATGCTGGTAAAATGAGAAAGTATAACTTCACCCTTATAAGACAATGTCCGTATTCCATCCAGTACCAGAGGTGTATTTCAAAAGACATGTTCAGAGTCTTTTATCAATCATGAAGTCAAGTACTTCCAAAAAAATTACATTTCCCTTCAAAATCAGGTGTCATTCCTAGTGCGAAATGACATTATGTCAAACCCTTCTAACCTGGTAAATTTGAAAATTCATTCATACTTTGTCTTGGATGGCCATAGCCATCTCTTCTCTTGCATCTGGAAATACAATAAAGCTTTACAATATACATATATGGAGAGAACTGGTTTTGGGGTTTTTTGGGTTTTTTTTTTTGAATAGTCACAGTTATATCTGAGCTCAGCAACATGAATATATGCCAAAACAAAACACTATCACATTTTGTAGGGTTTTTTTGTTTGTTTCATGTCTATTTTATTGATCAAATTAAACACACTCAAAATAAACAATAAAAGAAGCCAGGTTGTTTTGCTGGAATAAAAAACAATGCTTACAGTCTCTGGAAAATATTTTAAAATTACTTTTCTGTTTTTACTGGCATGTACCTTTTTTAAAAAAGCAAGTTTCTTGTTGCTTCACTGATAGATTTAGTGGCAGTATGAACATTTAGTGATAATTGCTTGGCAACCTGATTTGCCTCAAATCCAGGAACATTTGTTTCTGCAATCCTCTCTACTGAGGCCAGCATTGTTTTAAAGTTAACTCTATATACTTGCACATGTAGTGTTTTGCATGTGGGGCAAGGTGTGCTCTCTGATCCATCTGTTATTTTGTGTTATGATCATATTTCAGTTATCTGCCATCAGAGATTTGAAAAGCATTTTTTCTGGGCCACTGGAACAGACCTCTTTTTTATTTATTTTATTTTTTTTTAGCCTGACCATGACAGAAAACTGTAAGGGAACAACATTGGCGTGCCTAGGGTTAGTTCTGCTGTTGTAAGACTTCCTGGAGCCTAACAATGTGGGGAAAGCATAGTTTCTTTTTGTGGAGATTAATTATTGTTCGGGAAGACAACTGAAAAAGAAAGTGGTGATGTTTATAGCATTTTTATTTTTATTGCTGCTATTGATAACTCCAGTTGTGCAGTCTGCAAGTAAAATGGGAATTTGTCATGAGGAAGGATGGACAGATTGGACCTGAAACTTAGTTTGTAGGAAGCGAAACAGGTAAAACATTTTCTGTTTGCCACCTGGCATGATTCTGCCTGCACAATACATACTTTGCAAAATTAATCACACTGTTGTTCCTGCCCTGTAACGTGGCCTCAGAGGTACCTTACTGAGTTTGTAGCTTATTTCATATGTGCCAAACTTAAGCACCAGACAAAATAAGAAAATACTTAATCTGGGTGTTTGATCTAAGAACTACTGGCTCCTTCTGTGTTGACAGTAAGCACGGTTCTCACATATGATTTTGTATTTAAAGAGAGAAGCCAGGATACCAATCTTGGAAGAAAAATGCTGTTATAATAAATAATTATCGTGAAATATTTAGGAGGGCTTTTTCCACTGTTCTACGGTATTTTTAATCAAAGCAGTGAATTGAAGTAAAGACAATGTTGTGTAATATTTGGCATTTTTCATTCAGTCAGGAGAATTTGTGCAACTCTTCCATGCCATCTTTATGCTGCTAATGCAGATTTTTCTTTAAAATTTATGGCTCAGATATTTGTTCAGTTTTGATTAACTTAAGCCCTTACTCTTTCTTGATTCTCCTGCAATGCACTTAGAATATGCTCTTTGACTTAAACCTAACCCGGTGAGACCTCACCTGGAGTATTGTGTCCAGTTCTGGAGCCCCCAGCACAAGAAAGGTGTGGATGTATTGGAGCATGGCCAGAGGAGGGCCACCAAAATGATCAGGGGAATGGAGCATCTCTCATATGAAGACAGGCTGAGGGAGTTGGGGCTGTTCAGCCTGGAGAAGAGAAGGCTCCGGGGGGACCTTATACTGACTTTCCAGTACCTGAAGGGGGCCTACAGGAAGGCAGGGGAATGTCTATTCACAAGGGTTTGTAGTGACAGGACAAAGAGTAATGGTTTTAAGCTAGGAAAAGATAGATTTAGGTTGGATATTAGAAAAAAGTTCTTTAACATGAGGGTCATAGAGCACTGGAATAGGCTGCCCAGAGAGGTGGTGGAGGCCCCATTCCTGGAGTCATTCAAGGTCAGGCTCGATGAGGCTCTGAGCAACCTGACCTAGGTAGATGTCCCTTCTTGTGTAGGGAGGTTGGACTAGATGACCTCTAGAGGTCCCTTCCAGCCTGAAACATTCTATGATTCTATGATTCTATCTTGGCACATATGCCAAGGTGTATGCTTTTCACTGCTTTAACTGTGCTTATGCTATGTAAGCTCCTGAAGGTAATTATTTGAAAGCTTGCCTATATAACTTATATTTAAATGCATAAAAAGGCATTTAATGACCTTTTATTTAGAAATCCTGCTGTATTCCATAGAAGCTCAAGGTACCCTAAAGATGCTTAAGGTCACAAAATGGATTTAGTAGCTTAACTGAGTTGCTCAAACACAAATGTTTTAGGCCTTCATTCTGAGGGACTGCTACAGAGTGAACTGGGCTGAGCACACCAAGGTAGGTTGTTTGCTTTGGAGCTGTAACCACAGACAAAATGAAGATTTTTCTCAGGGCATTACCAAAATTTTCCTTGAAACACACTCAAATCTTTTCATGGAAAGTTTCATCTGTTAACTCAACTTGTAAATTGTTAAGCCCTACAAGTTCTTAATCTTTTCCTTCCTTAGTTTTTTTGTTTCTTCAAAGTAGTAGTTACAGACTGGAACTTGCAAAGTGCTGAGCGCTGTGTTCCCCATCAAGCAAACCTCTTAATGTTAATCATGCTCTGAAAAATGCTGCCAGATTGGAGCTAAATCTCTGCACATCCCCTGTACTTCTCCAGCTGGGCGCCTTTTTTGTTCCTGTGAAAGGACGGATGTGCTGCTAAGACATTGAGCTTGGACTGCGGGGATTCAAAGTCCAGTTTGATCTGCTACCGCCTCATTTAGTCATGGCTTAGTTTAAAAACTTGAGATGATATATATTTTGTCTTTTTTATTCTGAACTCTTGAGATGGCATTTGTTTCTTAGCCATGTAAGAACATTAAGACCTTATTTTCAGATCTAACGGTGCACTGTAAATAATACCTATCACAGGGCAGACATTTAACCCCAGGTCTGACTCAAATTAGGACTCCTATTAACCAGGTTTGGAGCAGAAATCTCTTGGGAAGGCATCTTCTCACTGGCGCTGAGCATCAGTGTGTAATTGCATAACAGATAATATTGATGCTTCAAATAAGATTTTATTCAAAGCCTTGTACTTCCAGATACGTAAAAGAAGGCTGAATTTCAGATTGTCTTTACACGTCTTCATTTTCAGAAAGGCAATGTTTTAGACCTTTTGAAAGATGAATTCAAATAATGAACATTCATTTTGTCTACTATTTAAAATGCCAGTTTACAGCATCTGCTTGAGTGAAAGTATATCTTACTTTTTCCCTCTACCTTTGTTAGTAATTTTCATAATTGTACGGTACCATCTCATTTTTTTGCAATTTTGTATACTCTCTCTGTACAGTTCTTCCCAGCTGAGCTCCCTATTGCCCCTTTCTCATTTGTTTCATTAAACACCAAATCAATGAACTTTAAGCACACCAACATTAGTAATGTGGCAAAGTATTAATCCATTAAACATCCAGACAGTAAAGCTACTACCTATCTCTTCTGAAGAGGTTATACTATGCCATACGATTAATTATCTGGAACTTGAGTACTTAATTTCTGTGAACTGCAAAATGGAACTATTAGTAGAAAACATTACACTTCCATTATGAGAAGAAAAGAAATAGATTTTTAAGGTTTTAAAACCTCTTAGCAGTCTCGAGGTAGCTTGCCTACACAGCACCTTCTGTGAAATGTTTGTGCTTGTAAAGACAAGCTTGCATTAACTGATCTGATAACAAGTGATTTGCACTCACTGTGTTGCCTGTCTGTCCATCAGCCCATCTACATATGAGTGAGTTAGTTCTTCTCAGGCTCTTCAAAACTCTGCTTTCTTTTTCAAGCCAAGAGGCAAAAATCTGATAATCATCATATGAAGCAGCATACTGCTAAACTGATGACGGATAAGTGAAGCCTGGAAGCCAGAACTGAATTACCTTTTCGTTGGCTGCTGTTTCTGGAGGTGCTGCTTCTACACCAGCAGGAGTCAATGGTAAGAGGCCAAAAGACAGCTCTGTGCTGTGCTAATACACCTGGCAGCAGGTATATTAGTGCAAAAAAAAACCCCAAAATGTGCATGTATAAATAACTCTGTGATAATTTTAAAAGCCCTGTTTAAACTTCTATCCATGGCACATCATTTTGCAGTTGCATATGATGCTGTTGGTCATGCTTAAGCTGTTATGTGCATTTGTGCTTATATGTCTGAATAAAAATGAGGAAAATAGATTCTGGAAGTATGGGCTCATCTTAACCTGCTCACAAAGCTATTACTCTTCCGTATCCCCAAGAGGTAAGGTAGTACCACTTTGTGGGTAATATATAAAAATATAGCTATACGTAACCATTGGAGGAGGTGGGACGAAGCTTTTAGCCCACATGGTTCTCCTTGGTGGTTCATCTGTTATTAGTTCATTCACAGAAGTTGTTAGACATTTTATATAATACATATAGTATATAATATTATATATATATCATTTATATAATATATATCCATAAATCCCAGTGTATAGGAGGGCAAGGCTGTGAAAATTATAAAAGAATTTACAATACATACATGAATAATGTTGCAGATTAAAAGTGAAAGGACTCTTCATTTTTGTTAGGTTTTACCATCAGGTGCTCTAGTCTCTGTAAAAATCCTACAGGAGAAAATACTTTCTTTTGATGATGACAGTATGGCCTTTTAAAGAGGGTTTTGCAAAATGGAAGGAATAACTTCAATACATTGCTATCTCATTTCCTCTTCAGAGTGTATATCCCAGATTTTCTCTTACTTAAGTTTCCAGTAAACCTTTTCTCATTTATTATTTTTTTCCGAAGGAGGTGTCCATAAATCATTGGAAAAGAACATAATGAAGGGCAGTGTTGCTTGTGACATCTCTCACATGCATACCCAGCTGTTCTGTTGTCTTTGCTTTTTATCATCTGTCACCAGATGATAGCAGAATATTTCTGGAGATACTGATTGTTTAATTAATTGGAGTGTGCATGTGTGTTGCTTTTCTAAGGTCCTGGTTTGTGGTGGCAACTGCAAGAAAAGCTACGTCTTTTATGGACTTAATGATGTGGACTTTTCTTTGCCACACATAATTAAAATTCATGAGGTAGTGAGTTAGGAGATACCGGGGAGAAGGTCTCTATGCAGAAATTTTATATACTGCAATATAATTAATAGAACAGCAAGTCTTTAAAGTTAACTGTTGTACTTTATTTGGCCATTTAATGATGACTTTCAAATAGAAGAGCAGAGGGCTGAGAGCAACCTCATTTAAAACTAAAGCGTCCCGTTTAAAACTGATCCTAAATAGTTATAATTATGGATAAGGATAATTAACTTTTTCTTTAATAAATCATTATAAATCTATAAAAGTCTCATGCTGAACCTGCTGTGATAACATTTGTTAAAAATGTACTATGTACTGTGAATTCTTGTGACTTTCCCAAACCTGACAATATTTTCCCCCCAACAATGATGCTATTAATAACATGAACTATAACGAATACTACAAAAATTCACTGGATCTTGCCCATGTTCTAAAAATGTGTATTTACTACAATGGGGTTAAACATCTCTTAGTGCTCTTTGGTTCTGATATATTTAGCCTTGTGGCAGATGATGTGATTAACAAGGATGAACCATATGAAAATAAGTCATTAGCAGTTAAGTGCAACATCATAACCTTTTTCTCCACTGTAGATGTGGGGTAAAAACTGACCCATAGCCCTTCTGAATAGTCATCTCTTGCTGTGACTGACTTCTGGGTTTGACATGTTTCCAACACAATCTGGACTTCTTAGTTCAATTTCTGTTTCTTGCACTGAGACTATGGGGTTTGTTGGGTATCCTGTGACCAGGAGAGAATCATCCACCATGGGCTTGTTTCTCAGAAGAGATTTCTCAGTGCATCCTGCCCCCGAACCCTACAGTGTACACATCCATCAATCCTGGCACCTACCTGAGGGATTTTCTAAGATGGGGAGTCTCCATGCTGCCAGTTTGAGCTAGCTGGTGATGACAAGAAAGAAAGGATGCAATGAAATATATGTGTGCCACAAAAGCGTTATGTTTAAATTATTGAGATACCTCTTTGAGATACCTATGCTTAAAGTATTGAGACCTCTTTGAAAATAACAAGAGGTAGGAGGCTCTCTAGTGTTATCCCTCATTTCCTGAGTGTGTGGGCAGCATCTCACCTCTGCATCCTTCTGACATGTGGCAATGGTGTGCTCTTCTAGCTCAGGTTGGACTCTTACATGTAAGCAAGTTTCTGCCTCTCTTATATGCTGCTCTGGAAAGCCCCAGCCATTTCCTACCTCTTTTTCACATGGGAAAACGTTACTGCAGAAGAATGAGAGTAATTTAAAGGAATTGATGGATCTTAGCTGCTCTTAAATATAGTCCTTCTGTGTCTAGTAGCTTTTCTGAGCTGGGTAGTCACCTGGAAGGCAGTTCAGTAGGCTTCAGGCAAACTTAGGCATTTATTATGCCTAAGTGATACAGATGTAATTTAAAGTAATTTATTTTAAGTTTTTATTTTGTGTATTATGAAGGCCTAAGGTAGATAAAGCACATCTCATTTTGGCATGCATATTTAAGCTGATCAAAACTTCAAACTGCTTAGCTGTCAAAGTCAAATAGCTTCAGTTCTGTACATGTGTTAAATAGTCCCAGTTCTGTGTATGTGCTAAACAGCCTCAGTTCTGTATGTGTGACAGGCTTATAGTAGGAGAGGGAATAAAGCTAAGCAACTTGACAGATTATTTTTAAATGCTACTAGGACAACTGAATATGTTGTCCAGCTTGTCAAAGCTCAGAGCAGAGCCTGGCTTGCTGCTGCTGTTTGAAGTTTTGTGTGTATGTTGGGGTGGGAGAGTTGGGACTGTCCCACCAGCAGAAGTTGCCTGCTATTCCTTTTTTCTTCCTTAACTGCTACAGGAAGAGCCTGGCTTGGCTGTCCTGTCCTCTGGTCCTTTCCAGGAGCATCATGGGAGGTCTCCTGTCTTCCTTTCCTCATCCCCTTCCTTCCTGGGAGCTGCTGGACTGAGGTTCTCCTGGTCCTTCAAGGACCCCAGGTGAACAATGTTTTTTTCCCTTAAACTTTCTATTATGGTGTACTTAACTAAGTTTTCATGTTTATGACTATCTACCAGTGCCAAAAGCCAGTAAAATGTGAGACATGATGCTAGTGAAGGCAGTTTATCGTGATGAAGTAACATGATTAAAAGAATATCAAGTTTTAAAAGAAATAATAGTGCATCTTCCTTGTAGAG
>VZZY01008120.1:99117-122560 GCA_013400335.1 Eurystomus gularis
CAAAACCAAAAACCAAACCCAAACTAAACCCAAAAAACCAAATCAAAACCACACATACATCTGACAATAGATGAGATTTGTGCCTGGAAATACCTATTATCCTCCCACAGACATCTCTCTCAATTCTTTCTACAGAGTAATAGATTTAAATTGATCCAGGACAACTTTACTAATGATATAATCAACGTTGTTTCTGCACTTCATGTTTCTCAGCTGAACTAATTTGAATGCAAAACAGGAAACAAAGAAGTGACCACTGTGCATAGGAAAGAACAAATAGAATTTTAATCTTATTTGTGTTGCAAGTATTTTGAGCAATTAACTTAAGCGATCAATGACCTATATTTGGTTTGAGGCAAAATGACATATCCTATGACATGTCACAAGTCAGATTCTTCTGCTGTAATGTCTAACCTCAGTTTTAAGTACCGTCAGCATAATTTAGAATTTAATAAAAAAAGGAGCATCTCATCACCACACCAATTGAACAAAAACTGCTGTATGATTTAAATACCTATAGCTTCATCATTCACTCAGCTTTATGCTTTCATTTTGCTAAGCATGAGATTGGTGATTAAACTGGTGCATAATTATTAGCAACAGAGAGATTGTTGTCAGCTCCCACAGTTTTCTGACCAGGTGCAGGCTTCTTGGATTCAGTCAGAGCCTGCCTGTCAGTTTTATGAACAATCCAGCAAAATAAGTGACTGATTTCCTGTTATCATCACAGAGGCAGTTTTCAGCAGATTGTCACAGTAAACCTCCATTTCTGAATAGTGTAATGAACATTCTGATGTTTGCAAAAGCAATTTTTTATTATAGACGTGTGGATAAAGTGTGAGTGTAAAAGCATTAACAATCTGACCCGGGTATCTGTCTAGCTCGTTATCTGTATCCTTTTATTAATATCCAACTATTTCACTGTAGTGCCAAAGTCAATCAAACACTTTGTGATAATGCAAAGAGAACAGAAGTGTGGACAGCTAAAGTAATCCCATGTGATGAGGACTTTAAAAGATTAAATTTGTTTGCTGTTTCTTCAGCACACTTTCATGTACAAAACCTAGATGGCTGGTTTACCCAGGGTTTGTCCAAATCTCCAGTTTAGGCAGCATAATGTAGGATGTGTGTTGAAAGACCAATAAGTTTTTGCATCAGCTCCATGCAAGGACAAACTCATTCTGGATTCTGAATTTCTTTCTGGGGCTTGAATCTCATATCTCTGCTGGTGCTACCTGTGGTGAAGGCTCCCTGACTGAGCAGGTAGATGCAGGATCTTAGCCTGTAGCGCAGGGAGAGACCTGGCTGATGTTTTCTGTCGTTCTTCACAAGGGGCTTGCTTATGCTCAAGTCTCTTCTGAGTACATCCACTCCCTGTTTATGTACTTGCTGCTGTTTCAATAATGTACCACTGGTGTAGGAACCTGGATCAAGAGCAGGAGCCCTGTCCCCAGATGTGTGATGGCAGGGCACCTGGGCTGAGGCTCCTGGCCTCTTTGTACACTGCCTGTGCTCCACCTCACATAGGTGGTGCAGGAGCCGTACATACTCTACGGGTGCAGCACTGTGCCCAAGCAAACATGTGGCATCATGACTGAGACATAGCAGGTGCTTATAGTTACTCAGCTTTGGGTCTGGAGCTGCTTCATGTCCTGACAGGTCAGAGCAGACAGCCCTTGCTCCAAAGAGTGGCAGCCAGTGTGGAAAACTGCATGCCGCTGGGTGACCAGAGAGCTAAGGGAGGTCTCAGGCTGGTAACCTTGGTTTGGACAAACTGTTTTTAGAGGATGAGACTCTGTTTTGCTCTCTTCAGTGTAGCCTCACTTTTGCCACTTTCTCAATGCAATTTGCTACATAGTTTTGCTAGATCAGTCTAAATGCACCTATAGAATAAGCATCCAATCTAAAAATAGACTGTTCAGTGAGAAGAGAAACATTTTGTCAATGTGCCATTAAAGTGTTATTCTGCAGGATAAAAAGTACCATGTTGGAGAGAGCAATCCATAAACCACTGTTTTCCTCTTTCACTATATTGTACTGTAAATTTGATAGCAGACTTGACATTTCTACCCCTCCTTGAACGTATTCATCTGCTGTACCACTACTGGAGCTGAATTGATGCTGAAGCTTTCAAGTGCATCCTCTTGGCCTCTGAAATAGAAACAACTAACCAGAAACTCATGCACAATAATTATACACTAACAAGCCTGTTTATTCATCTTCTTTCAAAATATGTGCCCTGTTACTCACTATTTTATAAACACAACAATAAATAATTTTGAATGTTTTAAAAATAGATCATAAAAGCATTCTGATTGCCCTTAATAGATATATACAACAGCATGAAAGAGTGGGCCACCTTCTCCATCACTGGAAGGAGGCACAGCCCTGGCAAAGATGAGTAAGACCATACACAAGAGCTAAGTCCTACAAATATTGGGGGAAAACATGTCTGGACTGCAAAAATTGATTGAGATGCAAAGACACCTTTAAATATTGCTAAAAGGAGAAGGAAAAGTTAAAAATGATATATTTATGAAATGGATTAATCTTTTATTAACAATGACTTAGATTCTGGTAGAGGTAATTTTTAAACTTAAATTTATTGCTCAGACTAATTTTTTGCTTGAAAAATAATGTCATGTTGTTAGTTTTGTTGTATGGTGTTAACACAACAATGTTTTAACTGACAGTACTGTTGGAAATTAATGTTTGCATTTAAGCAAGGCTTCCTTCCCTGACAGGAACAGGAAACCTTTCCAGTAAGAGTGGTTTTGCAGAGCTATAGCCCTCTGCAAGTCCCAGCTGTTTTTGCAAGCCCAAAAGAAGTTCAGTCACAAAACCAGGACTTGCACCTGCATCTGGAGCTGGGGAAAGGGTTTTGTGTAGGGGTCACCATTCTAAAATAAATGGCTTTAGCACCTTGTTAAGGGAAATATACGTCAGCTACAATTTCTACTTCAGCAACAAAAAGATGAAAGAGCGGGCTAGTCTGGGAGCAGGGCAAGATTTATACCTTCTGATGTTTTCCTAAATACTCATGTTTGTAGTGCTTCACAATTTTTCATGTAATATCCTTCATGTAATATCTCCCTCTGAAGTGGAGAAGAGCCATGACTCTCATTTTACCAATGGGAATCTGAAAACAGGGAAGCCAAACTCCTTTGATTTCGACTAAGCAGCTTGATTAAGGGCACAGAGGAGTTCTATGGTAATACGGGGAAGGAATACCAGCTGTCCTAAGCCCCAGGCTAGTACCCAGGTAACTGAACCCTCTTGTCTCCCTGGGAAACTGTTGGATCTGGCATTTGGCTCTAATTCATTCATATTGCAGCCAATAACATCTGTCTCTAATGCAGCAGCTTCTCCTGGCCTCCACTGAGAAGATAGGCTCTGAAGAAACTGAAACTTTTTTAAAGCCCTGGAAGAGGTTGCCCTGGCATAAGAAGCCTTGTGTCCTGCTCATTGGTGGCTAATCCTCAACATATCTCAATGCAGGTGAAGGAGAGGGAAGTATTGGTTATTAGAACAAGAAGCTGGGTACTCCTGTTTTCTTAAATTCTGCCTGAAGCTGGAAGTTAACCTCAAGACTGACTTCTCTATAAAGTCAGTGGAGAGAGGTGAACATTTAACTTGGATGGTCCTGGTGCTCTGCAGAGGTGTGTCTACCTTTCTCTATAGGGCCTTTCTTGATCACTGCATGGCTAGGACAAGGCTCCTGCAGCACAGATGTCTTGTGGCTGAGTTAGGTGTCTACAGAAGTTATGATGCTGGTGATATGTCTTTCCTTTTCCTGGTCTGTTATGTAGCTCTGTCTGGGATGCTAATTGGAGAGATGGAAGCAGCATATGGCAGCACATGAAGCAGACTCATGGCTGAGGCATCCACAAGCAGTCAAAGTACTTTGGTGTCTCTTCTTTGACTGAGAACTCAAAGTTCAGGTTTCTGATTCTCCTGCTCTGAGGGGTCCATAAATAGCAAGCATGCTGGTGTCCTGACTTCTGGGAACACAGACATTGCACCTTGCCACAAACACCTGCAGTACACTGATTGTGAAATGGGAGAAAGTGAAGGTAACGCCTTTGCACATGCCTGAGCTAAGAGAGCAAAACCTTCACTTGGGTGTTCCTGGACATCTGGTTGCCGAGCAACATCATCTTCCTCGTATATTTTCTTTCCAAGGGTTACTTGATATGCTAAAAAAATTTCTAGAATTATTTTAAACTGTGTTGAAAAAACATACCAGATGCTTGCAGAAAAATAGTTGACACTTAACACATGATTACTATTACTTTTATTTCAAGGTTAGTAATATGAACAGAAGTTTACGGTCATTTCTTGCCTAACAAGTAGCCACCTTCATCGTAATTTCTTCCCTGATTATTTGAGAGATGAAATGAGGGGAAAGGAAGAAGAGGGAGGGGAAAAGGAGATTTGCTGTTGATTTGAACAGTTTTAAAGGATCCACTTACTTACTTTTTAAACAATTCACTTATTTTCACTGACTTGAGCCAAAATACAAGGATAATTGTACCTGAGAGTGGAAGGGGTGACTTCACGCGCTTCTGCAGGCAGATGTGCCTGCTCCAAGCCAGAATCTATCCTGACCTATTTCACTTAACATCAAGTTTTAAAGAGACAATTAAAGCAATACTTTATTTTAAATATATCAACAAGTCAAGGCTAAGTTTGCCCTTTCTAGTGGTAACTTTTTGAAAGGTAGGGCAATACTTATAGATATTATCAGAGGTGTATTTTCTTCTCACTTTAAACAAAAAAAAAAAAAGGAAAAAAGACTTTTTCCAAACAAAAAGGCAGGTGGCAATTTTTCTAAAATACACCATCAAACACACAAGAAATTCAATTAAGTTTTTATTTCTTAATGCCAGAAGGTGATCGATGTTCCATTTGGGTCAAATGTATTAGCCGCCTGACTGGCACAACAAATAGAAATATTCAATGGATTTGTTATTTACCCTGGAAGCGGACTGATCTCGTTGAAAGTAATGATGTCTGACTGTGCAGGGTCAGTGAGTTGCCCTTTGTTAATACACAGCTAACCAAAATCTACCATGCACAGATGCTGGAAAACCAATTAGCTATTCTAAGAAGCATTGGCAGATAAAACGTCCTAATTAATCACACAAAATACGTGTATTCCCTTATATCTGTAACTCCTGTTTGAAAATGATCACTAATAGTTCTGAATTAACTCATTTAGTTTCTGAATATCCCAGCAGGGTTTTTTGGAGCCAGATATAATTTTAATATCAATTGATGTATGAATCCTTAGGAAAGAACATAGCTGTGCATATAAACTGATGTCAAATATATTTATATGTATAACCTATGTTTGTGTAAGCAACAAATGAGGCTTCCTTACTCTGCTGTATATCATAAAAAGCTGGAGATTATTAAATTAGAATGGCTAGATTATGCTAATTTATTTTTTATTAGCAGCTTACTAGAACATTTTACTGCTGAATGTACTGTTTTTTCCTATATGTTATTAATGCAGACATACTAGTATGCTAATGCATTAATGATTAAATAATTTAAATATTAGAGTTCCATCCAGGCTTCAGAATACTTGTTCAACTAAAATTATATTTGTAAGAAAAATTCAGTTACTCATTTAGTGCATGGAAATTAAATAGTATAGAGTCTCTTCTTTTTCTCCATAGAGTCAATAGGGGGCACAAGAGAAATATTTCCCTGTAGTGAAATCATGCTCAGTTTTTGGCAAAACATATTCATTTATGCAGCTAAGGGTGAGAGAGATCAAGAAGAACAGGTAGACAAGAGGCTGAAAACCAGCTGAGATATCTCAAGAAGATAAACACACGGTGCACACCTGGTTATGGCATTTGAGGATCCCTTTCAAATAATTTTGTCCAGCGAAGACATTCAGTGCAAGCCAGCAAAACGATTGCATGTCCTAAAGAGGGAAGGTATCTATTTACCATCCATCCATGTACAAACAGCACCCATTTTGTCTCAGCCTTTCTTCTCAGGCACAGGTCCTCCTTTCTTGAGCCAGGAGAAAGGAAAAACAAGTTACTGGAGCCCTTGTGTGGGTGAACATTCCTTTCCTCTGCTCATGGGTTCATGACTATGCCTGGAGGGAGATGGCACCTGTCCTTCCCTACTTTCTGCCTGCACCTCTTTGCTGGCACTCAGAAAGGGCTACCCAGAGAGCAGGGGCTGTACTTGGTGTCAGGCTTGGACCAAGCTTCACAGGGACTGTTTGGGTTGAAGAGTTTTGCTCTCCAGCCACTTGACTGGGGTCAAAGTAAATAAGGGACAGCTAAGACAATGATGCAGAGAGCTCCCAGTGAAAACACAATTAAGACCAGGCGCCTATATTTTCTTCTCTTTTCTCATGCTGAGGATTTGGCCGTTCATGCATTTTTCTGTGGACATTGCTGAAGTACCCCATTTCTCTCCTTTATTTGAGTTGAACCTGGAGGCACTCTGGGCTACCATCCAGCAAATAGCTCATGAACACTCACTAAAAATATATTCTGGTATCATATCCCAAAACATATGTCCTGCAGATACAGTTGTGCAATAGAAAGAGTTTGCAGGCTGCCAGTTGCAACCTTGGAACCCAACTGTTGTCATTAAGAAGTTGATTAAAAGGGTAACATTCAGTCTGTGGAAGAAAGCACATGGGGAACCTATGGTTTCTACCATAGCCTCCCACTCTACAGGTGTCTCAGAAAGAACATGGAGACCCTTTAGGCCAGGACTGGGAGCAAGCTGATATAAAAAGCTTAAATCTAGCTCTTCTGTGGTCTTGCAGGATGCCTTTGAAGGTCAGCCACTGAGGATATGTTGAGAGGGACAACAAGAGCATAAAGGTAAGAGTGAAGGTAGGCTCCTGTAGCACCAGGACCACAGCCTTGTCTTTGTTCACCTTACAGGCAGATGGCAGGATACCACTGCTCATGTGCTGTATGTCTTAATGAAGTGTTGCAGAACTTTGTCTGAGTAAACATTGCTCTAATGTAAACAGTTTTTTGTCTTAGAAGGGGAGATGTTTTGCAAACATAGCTGTTTTCCAAGGTATTTCTTAACTATGTGGGTGTCCAAGCTCTGAGGAAGAAAAAAAAAAAGAAAAATCCCAGAATCTGGGCAGGTGAACACAGGCCTCTGTGCTTGGCAATAGCTTTAAGATATTAATGAAGTGATCATTATTTTTGATCAATAAAAATATGTTCTTTGTATTTTTGCTATATAGAACAATGCACAAGATGAGAGAAAAAATGTATTCAATTATGCCTCACTCTGCTTTAACATGAAATTGCTTAGTGTTATCTCTAATAAACCTAAAAATTAGGAAGGAAAGTACAGATTGCACTCTACAAGGTCTAATTTTTTTGTGTGCATTATATTAAATATCTCTGCCCAATTTTGTGATAATAAGGCAAATAAGGAAAAAGCCTCTGTTGAAAACCCCAGCATATAATCAGCAATTACAAGTGGATAGTGCTTCATTGCAGGGGTTTTTATGGTCATTATGTTTAAATATTTGAATATAATTTCCCAGAATCAGTTAGGTACCCTCATTGTAATGACTGTGGATGGAGCTGTCTGTGCACTCACTATCCTGTTTTTTGAGATTGTGGCCTCTGAAATCTGCAATATTAGCTTATCATCTGCCTCGGTGTGGGGCTGCTTTCAGCCACAGGTGGATAATGAGGTCCCAGGGTGGCATCGCTATAGGGGAGCTCAGTAGAGCAGTGATCATTCTCCTATGGGGAGACTATAGCTTTATGTACAGCTTGCCAGTCTTTGGTTTATCAAGAGACCTGAAGGATGTGATTTACTGAAAATTACTCCCTTCCTAAAAAATGAGGGAAAAGGTTTGACTAATCCAGACTGAACTAAAATGAGGAGATTTGTATGCTGCAAAAACAGAAAAAAGAAAGTTCACTTGCTGTTTTGTGTTCATATTTTCTAAGACTTAACAGACCACAGAGAGGTTTATAGACATTTTTAGCCTAAAAGACAACCGATAAAGAAATTATCTGAAATTTGAGTGGAATAGAATTGCAACCAAGGACCACATATGTTCTAAGACTCTAGTACGCAGAGACAAATCAGTTCTCAAACTCTCAGAGCATTAACAAACCTGCCCAGATTATGAAGGAGCTGAACCACAGCTTTGAATTACCAGTTAATACTGTGGAAATTGATCTCTTCCTTAAATACCATAGCCTTTCTTACCCCTGCCTTAAGCATTTAAGAGACAGTACTATTAGTCAAAAAATAATTATTTGTTAATTGGTTTTGTAAAATTCTCAGCCAGGAGGTAATTTCTAGCCTTGATTGTGCTAGAAAAAAAGAGGCAGTTTCTTTCTACCAAATGCATAAATGCTACAAGGATTTTTTTTTTCCTTCTGGGTCAAAGATAAAGAATAAAGATGTCAAAAAGGATCAGAAAAAAACCCTAAAGAACTAGCTTGTGCACAGGAGGGAAATGCAGTACTTTTATGCATCCACTGTGCTAAAGAGCATATATAAGCCCACACTTGTGCAACGTACAAATCTAGAAAAGGTGGAGGCAACTTTAACATGCCAAAAATTGGCTCTGCTTTTATATGATTGATAAAGTCTAGTTGATTTTAGCCTTTATTCACTTCGTATCTTGGCTGTACTTTTGCTTGCACCTGAGCATTTGCAGCACCACATGTCCTGAATGGAAGCTGAAAAAGGTCATTGGCCATGGTGACATACGCTTCTGGGCCGGAGGACACCTCTGGCTCACCTCATCCTCTGTATGTTTCTGGAGTCTGGTGCTGCTCTGGAAATGTTCCTTCTTGGGGGTATTGTCCACCTACTTTTGAATCAAATCCTTCATGGTGCACACCAGTTTGGTGGTCATTTTGCTTGCATCAGCTGTTCCACTGAGCACTGTTGTGGCAAGAGTAGGGGAGGCTTTCCCTGTGGTGGGGTGGCAAAAAAAGTAATGCATCAAGCAAAACCAAAGGAAAGAAGTAAACTGTATAACTGGATTGTGCCCATGCACTGAAACATTTAGCATAAAAGTAAAAAAAAAAATCTACATTGGCTGAAAAGACCCATACCTGCAATGTATTTGGAATTGGCAAAAATTTCCAGCTGCTTCCCATAAAATGATTTTGTTGCTCCTTTACAATGTGTGCATTCACTTCCTGCATGGCAAAACCAGAGACATGCACATGAGAAACACACAGGCATTAAGCTGTCTGGGTTAAATTAATTCTTTGTGTAATTCCAGCAACATTTTTCTGTTGGAATTGGACTCTCAACATTTACAGAAAAATCTGGATTGAGTTGAACTTGCATGAACCAAGCCAAATTTGTAATTACAAGGCCTGGCAAGGAGTGTGTCTCTTTCCTGCTTATTTTGTATTTGCCATTGTTAACAACAAGTGATTGCCTTTGTTATTCTCATGCCAACCTTGAACCTAGGGAGAATTCAGGGAGATGAGGAACTTGATCTGAGAGAAATTGAAAACATAAGGCCCAAATTAAAGCACGCCACAAGTAAAGTGCAAGTTTTTAACTATCAAAATTCAGGAAGCAGTGGGTGGCAGATAATATTTTTCTTCTATTTAATTTGACAGTTTAGCATATCATCTATTGTTTTGTGAAGAAAAATTGGTACATTTAGATTAAATCTTGAATTATATACCACACAACACAGTCTTAGATACGACTTTTCCTTTTATTACTGCTTCTATTAAGAATTACTCCTCGTACTGCTTTTTCTCTTCCCATGTCCACACCCTTTCTACAAACATTGTCCTATACATTTCGGTGCATGTACCTTTTGATAATAGATACAAAAAATATTTTTTTAATTTATAGACTGGTTTTGGTTTCTTCCTCTTTGTGCCCTATTGTAGCATCACTTTCCAGGGAGGGCTAAACCATCGTGGGGTCTTAGGAATTACTGAATCCTATTCCATAGCTTTATTCTTTTTTCCTACTATGCTGTATCTCCTCATCGGGGTGGTAGGTCAGTGGTCTCCAGCAGGTCACTGCTTCAACAGCCAACAGCAGTGCACCTGCAGGAGCATGGTTATCTGCTTCTCTTTCCTTCTATGAGATTTACAACCGTCTGGTGACATTGCACTGGGCACTCCAGCTCTGCAAGCTGTGGTGCTAATGTTACTAAGCCTGGTGGCTGTGCTGACTGATTTCTTTGATTTCTTATTTCAGGCTCTATGCAGACTCAGGGAGATACCTCTATGCTAGTTATACCCAATTTTACCCATAAATAGGTGGTAAGGGCAGAACTAGGTCGTACAGTCTGACCTCTTGTGTATCACAGTCTGTAGTACTCTCCTAAGTTGACTTGTGTTTCATCTAGAGTATTGGCTTTTAAACAACATACAGTCTTTGTTTAAAAATTGCTACTGCCAGAAAATGTGTTTCAAAGACTGTTTTCTAGCAAAACCAGATTTTGTATCTCATTTCCATCGTAAATATCTCCAGCCTTAACTTTCATCTACTTGCTTTTCTTTGTCTGCTGAACTGAATAACCCATTAGCAAAGTTGTATTCCCTTGCAGTTACTTACAAACTCATCAAATTACCTTTTAACCTTTTCTTTCATTAGCTAAAGAGATTGAGTTCCTGCAGTGTTACTCACAGATGCTTCTTCTTGTTCCTTAATCTTTCTCAGTTCTGCCTTGATCCCTCTCAGTTATCAATGTCCTTTCCAGGACATAATATTCCAGTTGTGATTACATCAATGTTCAGTGCAAAAGCAGGACCAGCTCCTCATCTTCTTAGGAGATCTGGGGCTCCTTTTATGGCCACAGAACTGAACTGAGACCACATGTTCCTTCCTGGGAATTATGTTCTTGCCTGGATGAGATCTCCTATTCATAAGGAACACTGTTTCTCCAAATTGAATCCCCAGAGATGTCCTCCTTCCTTTGTTTCTAGACATATGACCACCAGCTGATCATAATGCTGCTTTTTTTTCTTCTGTACACCTTGCCATGTGGTAAAACTTGGCTAAGCATTGAATGTTTGCTTTTATTTTCCCTATTTTATGCATCTTCCTGCTGGTGTATGTATATATGGAAGAAAGCATGTACATTTTGATGTGTGCTAATACAGTACATCACCCCTGATGCATCATAAAGTACCCTAAATCCCTCTGCATCAGCCATCTATCATCTTAATTATATACTTCTCATCCAGTCTTTGTGTTATCTACAGTTCTAATCAGTTATGACTTTATGTTTCCTTCCACATCTCAGGCAAAAAAAGTTAAGTAATGTAGGACTGGATCCACACTGAACCTCACTAAAAAACATCATTACAGTGACGTTCTGGTATGTAACCACTTGCCAGTTTTAATCCATTTAATCTGTGTTGATTCATAGCATTCTTAATCAATGTTTTTTGCAATATATGGTAGTGACTGCATGAAATATCTTGTAGAAGCCCAAATATAGTGACACCATTACCTCTATAAGCTAATTTGTAATCTCATCAGAGAAAGCTATCAAGTTAGTTTGACAGGATCTATTTGCCAAAAACCTTTGATGGGTGATGATAATTATACTGCCTACCTTTTATTCCTTATTAATTGAGTCCTGTATCAGCCATTCCTTTATTTTGTTGGGATTGATATTAGTCAGTCTGACAATCTTGTAATTACCTGAGTTGTGTCATTTATTTAATTTATTCTCTCTCTCCCTCTTTTTTTTTTTTTTTTTTAATACTGGTGTTACTTTACTTTTTCGAGTCTTCTGAAACTTCTCCAGTATTACAAGAGTTATTTAAAAATAAACACTAAAAATCCGGAGGAGTTTTCACATAGCTCCTTTTAAACTCCTATATACTCGGTTTGAGACTTAATGCTATAAATGTGTCTAAACTCAGTAGCTCTTCTTTGATGTCCTTCTGAGGCACTGTTGGAGTGAAAATAGTTTCATGATTTTCTTCTGAAATGATTATATCATCTGATCCTTGGCCAAATACAACAGTTATTTATTGAACACTTTTGCCTTTTCTGGATTTTTTTTTTGCAATTCTGTAATTTCCAGTTCCACTGTTAGAATTTCTTTTGCTCCCTTCATATTAAAAATGTATTTCTGACTATTGTTACCCCTGTTTACCATAGATTCGCATCCTTTTGCTTCACTTACCAGTTTTCTTGTGTTACAATTCTTAGCTCATAATCTATGTTCAAATATACATAATCATCCATTTTCTTTTTTGGGCTTTTTTTTTGTTTTTTTCACTTGCAACTTTCACATTTATAATAAGCAAGAATTGGTTTGCAGCTGGTGTGGTCTTGAACATCTCCAAGTGGTCATTCACACGTGGCCCATTGATCCTTTTAGCCCCAGTGATTTGGACTCATGAGGGCTAGCAACTTCCTTAAAAAGTAATCACAATGAATAAATAAAACAATACATGAAATAAAAGTCAAGGCTTCTGTAAGTAAGCTTCCAAGACGTGTTACCTGTCAGAGATGACTAGAACAGGGAGAAGCTGTTCAGGCAGGACTACCCTGTTTTAGGGGTGAAAAAGCAGTTTAGCTGTCTGGACAAAAGCTGTGCTGGCACCTTGCCTTCATGGCCAGAGAACTGCCTCGGATCATTGCAGTTGCTAATGCAGATGTAGCCACTTCTACTACTTGGCCATGTGTAATTTTCCTGCGTGTTCACACCTGCACAAATCACGGGCAGTCAGCTCTCAAAGATAACCTTAGTGAATCACAAAAGGCCTGACTTATTCACAGGGACACCTCCAAGCTAGCTAATGTCTGAGGAGAAACTCTACGGTGACCATATCCTTGCTGTTCCAGCATGGCAGACAAAGTTTATCTCTGCAAATGTGTGTGTAACTTTAAATAGCAGGGTTGTTTTTAAAAAAACTTACTGCATTTTTTTTTCTCTCTGTCTTTGTAAAATGAGGTCAACGTTGAAACTTAATCTGATGTGGTTTCTCTGTCAGAAGGGTCCTTCTTGATAATGTCTCCACAATATTTAAACTACCAACGTAAAAGTAGAGGCAAAAAGCAACATGGAGGATTTCCTTTCTCAGCCCTCTCCCCTTTCCCAGAGCAGGTTCATCAGTATTTCATGGGAGCATGTGTGTAGGTGATGTTATACTTTAATAACTGTTACATGGGCTCAAGCTAAACCACAAAGAGAAGAGCACCTTCCTGAGGACTGCTAATCAGGCCCAGGCACAGACTTTTGCTGGCATAAATGATGCAATAACTCCTTTAGTTTTAAGAATGAAACACAAACCCATTGAATTGTGTTAGAATTATTAGAAGAGCCTGGGATTTCAGAGTCAAAAATGACTAGAGAACCCAAACAGAAAAAAAGACAAGGAAAGCTGGACCTGGTGCTAGTGGTTGATTGCACAGACACCATGGCTTGGGGGAGGGTGTGTTGGGACATTGTCTGCTATGTTGCAGCTCAATACTGTTAGAGTCTGAACACAATGAGAAGAAAATGATCTTCATCCATACTATCACATAGATTTTTTTTTCAGCTGTGTTCCATGATAATTTTTTAAACCATTGCAAAATGCATGTGTTATGCTTTTAAGAAAACCTTGCAAAATAGATAATTCATATAAAGTGATGTAAGACTAACATCCAGACACTTTCCAAAGGAGGAGCATTTCTTTAACAGCATGCTCTGCAGCAGCACTATTTTTTTTCATTTAATGGAAACAACTTCCTTCATATGGAAATGCATTTTTTATAAGAGTTAGCACCTTTACCAGCAGTGCTGAAGCCAGCTGAGAGGAATTCTGGAATCACTAGCAGGTACAACTCTTACACTAGCCCTACCACAATGTAAATCTAATCCCCTAGAAATCTGAAATCACAAGGAAATTGCAGAATGCCCCTCAGAGCTACAAGGAAGAGACATCTCCTCATTTGAGGTGATCTTAGCTTAGATTTAGTCTGTTCAATGTTCATGCTTGCAGAGACATGCAACACAATCTGATCCTGGTGCCCGCGCTGATCTCAGGAGTAGTTTTAATTAAGCAAACTAAAAGTCATACTGTCTCAGTTCCACCTAAACTGGAATTAAGGTGGAATATGGGTGCTTAAGTTACTGGGTGAGATTTGGAAGCTGTGCTCTTTCTGGTGTACCACTCACTGATGTAGCAACAGCTTCAGAGGGTGCATGCTGAGTTTCTAGTCCATGCAGGATGTAGTATAGCGGGGAAAGCCTACTGAACTTCTACAGAAGACACTGCAAATTTTTTTGCTTAAAAGGTACTGCTCACTGATTTTGTTAGGGCACTTGGTTTTAATGGGGAATGGGACGGTATTTTTCCCTTGCAAATTAAACCACTTAGAGTCAGTGTTCCCACTCCTGCCAGGGCTCCCTTTGCAAAGGTTTTAATCTCCCCTGGCTTTAGTCACTCCCTCACTAAGCACAAACCCAGGGCTTTCCCACTTGATAGAGCACTCTGGAGGTGAATTCACTGCTGTATATGAGATACTTGGATACTTTAGTAATAAGCAGCACAGACAAATATGGTTTCAGTGAAATACACCCAGAGTGAGTCTGACCTGTACTAGCGCTGTTATACTAGCAGTCCAAGTTGTTGATAAATGAGACTTTGGGAGTCCATCATGGGAATAGTTTGTCTCTGAAAGCTGCAAAGGACTGAAAAACCTCCCCTGTCATATGGTGATGCCACACTGTAATGAGACTGCCCCTTTAGATGGATCCTCTTCAGTATGTAACGGGACACGGGTTATCTTACTCTTCTTCAAGCTCCCTAGAAGGACAGGGACCAATTCTATAATTGTATAGCTTTTAGAAAACATACAGAACTGGGCAATCAGCCTCCAAGAGTCTCCTTTTTGTTTGTTTCCTGTACCAATCATGCGTCTCATGACTGGGTAAGCATGTTAAGATCTTCTGGAGGCAAAAACATGCTGAAAATACTAGTTTCAAACACTGTAAACACTAAGATTAAAGCATCACCTGAACATATATGAGACTGCTTTTTAAACACAGCTGATGAGAGTCCTGCCCCTGAAATGAGTTGAGCAGGAGGCCACACTGTAATTAAATAGACTCGCATGTCCTGTTGCAACATATTTTAAACTATTTCCATTACTGGTTATATAGCCGAGGTGGCAGATGAATTAATATGGTCTTTTCAGTAGTGAAAATAGCTATAATTCTAAGACAAGCCAATGTTACCGAAGGTTTTACTGTGTGCTTCCAACTATCTGGTTGGGTTTGGGGGGGATTTTGTTTGACTTTTGCCCACATATTGCTGTTTCCTGGGAATCATCTAAAACCTGGGAACATAAACTCAATATCTTCATGATAGTGCAACAATAATGGCATATTAATTTTGCACTGCAAGGTCCGTACATTAAAACCAGATGTGCTAATTCATCACAATGGTGAAACTACCACGATTCAATAGCGATGCTGAGTTTGAGAAGGTTACAGTAGGGATTGGTTTGATCTAACACTTTTAGATAATGGATCATCTTTTGAATGTGATTTTCTTCTGCTTGGAAATAGCCTGGAAACTTCTGAGAAATGGGGAACTGCTCTGAACAATTAAGAACATAAGAAAAATATAGAACAGATATCCAAGCAAGTGCCAGAAAATCTTTGCAATATATTTAATGATCATGTAAATTCTTACAACTGGTGAAATTTTGGCTGGTTTTAGAAGTATCTATCAAGTCTGCTATGAAACAAACAGGATTTAGGGAATTGCACTGTGCAGTTGAGATTTTTTTTCTTGAGAACAATGTTTTATTGGTCCCATTTGAAGATTTGCAAATGATCACATTTGGCAAGTTCTTACATGCCCAGAAACAGATGTACAGATAATTTCACAGACATGCATATTTTATATGGTTGCCGACAAATACTGTGGGGATGGGTACCTCAGAAAATCAGATCTGTGGGTATCTTGGATGTCTTTCCTCCACCACAATGAAATATACAGTTCTGCACTGATTGCTGATTAGACTTATTTGACTAATAATACTTTAATCCCTGTGGAGAAAATATGAATTTTGTGTCAATACATTTATGGTGAATATGCACTGGCTCTTCAGCAGTGAGGTGACAATCTCCCATTGCCAAGCAGCCAGGAAATTGTTGTGACAGTTGTGCAAAGTGCTGGCAAAGGACAGCTTAATCACATCAGTTGCTTCAAACACACATGGGCAACAAATGGGAATGAAAGAATCAAGCCTATATAAACAACAGTAGTGCTGTATCACATCCAGATCTTTCAAGATTCAAAGGATGGACACCCTGTGTAGCAAGTCTATGATTTGCGAGGTGCATATTGCAGAGCAAAGGCCAAAATATGTACCAAACTTTTCTTCCATGAAGCTATTGCTTGAAGCTTTTGAAAGTCTGAGGGTCAACATTTGATCTCCTGTCTTCCATGTTGACCATCCCTCCAGCTATCAGCAGAGCCCTGGTATTGCACATGTAACACAGCTGGCAGCATGCAGCCTTTGGCTTCCAGCCTGCATCTTATCCCTTCATCTGACCCACACTGATGCTTCCCAGGATTTGGTTCCTATTCAAGCATTACCTCTCTTATAAAGCCCTTTGTCTTTTCCTGCTTTGGGTGGAGGTTAGCGTAATGCAATAAAGGAAGCCAAAAGTATTTCAATCTGTTCCTTCTGTCACGGGAGAGTGTAGAAAGAAAGGCATTTCCGCAAGATCTTAAACTCACATGTAACCATGATGATTACAAAGCAGTAACTCCATGTTTACTTACGCAGTCTTTCAGCAGGCAACAATTAACAGGTGAGGCTACAGACACCACAGCAGTAGGATGAGGGGCACCGTATCACATCTTGCTCAGTGGCTTCTATTTGCACAAATTATACCACTGCTATTTTCAATAAAATAATGTATGATATCAGTGAACAAGAACATTGTCAAAAGGCAAACAAAGGAAAAAAGTACATGTACTCAGATCAGGCAGAATCCATTTTAGTCACGTTTGTTGAAGTTGTATTTTAATTTACTGTAGCAGGACCTTAATGCCTGACCAGTTCTTAAGGCAAGAGACTACTTTCTGGATAGCCAAAACTGGCAGAGGCAGATCCCATCTTGTATTACCCAGAAATTAATCAATCTGTCACCCCCATCTCCAAGTTTAGAGCTGCTTTTGTAAAGTGCTGCAAGTTTGGCACTTAAGGTTTCCTGTGCTGCGTGCCTTGACAAGTAATAAAGCATTCAACACATACAAAATTATGAAACCATACGGGAGAAAGTTAACTCTCAGCTGTGTCAGTGTTGTAGGATAGGAAGCAAATGTGATTATGACTATGCTTGGACAGTGAGTCTGGTAGGAGAGAAGATTTTTTTTGGTGTGTTATAATATCCACATTTTAAATATAAGGATATTTTTCAGCTCCAGTGCCTAGGATTTAGATGAATTCACTTCTGTACACATATCAGTAAGTGGTAATATTCTGTGAATGAACACACATAGCAGAGATTTTCAGAAGCCTTTGCAGATGTCTTTCTTATATCTGCCTCTGATTTACTCCCTGCAGGTGAGATGTGTGACAGTTCTCCATGTATGTGTGATTGGATTTCTTCAGTCCCTGGCACAATCCCATCAACCTCTGACACCTCTTATGTTTCAGGCAAGTCTTTTGTTGTTTTAGTTTCAGGTAGAGTCACTCAGCACAGTCTTACAGTGTAGCCTGCCTGGACTTCTCTCACTTTTTCTCCTGTTTCCCTCTTTAATGGTATTAAGTGAAGGTGTGCACTGAAGCAGAGAATGGTTAATTCTAGTAATTCCGGTTGTCTTTAAGTCATGACAGCTTTGCCAACTTCCTCATCTTATGCGCATGAAAAATCAGTTTATTTCAGTGTGGAGAATTATTTGCTTCCGATATAAACACTTGATTCATTTGCTATAAACCACTATATTCTTGTAAGCTGCACTTTACTAACTTGGTCTCCTCAGTAGACGTGTTGCCAGAGGTAGTGTTCTGATCTCCATCCTACTAATCTGTCTTTGTTTTTCTGTTGTCCTGGGGGAGTGGGCAAGGGAAGAAGGTATAGCAAAACAAATGTCATTACAGTTGTAAATACTGGGTTTGGTTTTGTGGCTTATTTGAGTATTATTGTGTTCCTGTCAAAACTGTGCATTGTACTGTGTGTCCTCGGGACAATTGCTGATGCCCCTCTGACCTCATTGCAGCATTCTAGAATTCTCTCTGGCTTTTTTTTTTTTCAGAAAACAAACACAACTTTCATTATAATATCCCACTGAAACCAGGTTTTTTTTTTCTGGTTTCTGGTCATATGTTGCTGTGATTGTGAGTCAAATGCTTGCAGGGCCTTCGATGTGAAGCTATGAACAACATTGTTTTAAATACCAAGGAATTTACTTGTCTTACATTTCTTTGTATTACATCTCAACTCTGGAGCTCACAGTCAAGTAGTTGTATAGGAGCCATTCATGCATCACCAGAAGTAGCTCATGTCAAGGAGAGCTGAATTTTCCTTTCTCTGCTGGAGGGCAAGAGGTGCCACCTGGGTCTGTGGCTTGGCGTGGCAGCTCAGTGCCTGATGTGTCACACTGCTGTGGCATGTGAAGGCACTCACCACCTTGGTGTGTGAATACCACCCACCTCCCAAGTGCCAACATTGGACTGTCCTGGCGCTGTGGGGAGAGGGAAAATACAGGCACAGGGATCTGCTTTTAGATGCCATTGAGGACAACAGAGATGGGCCTTTGGTTTGATCATTAGGTTTTTCTTTTCTCCTATATTTCCATGTAATTTGTACTTAGCAGAGCCCTGCTTCTTGGTGGTGTTCAAAACCTGCTGAACGCTTGCTGGGCTCGCAAGGATGTCTTTTGAAAACAGTACTGCCACTGAGCAGACAGGAAGGGTGGTTGCTTTAGGTTTAGAGAGTGTTCTGTTCAACTCTTAGTGTGTGTATAGAGGGAGGTGAATATCAGTATGGAAAGGGACCCACAAAAGTTTGGAAATGTGGGTACTGGTTTTAAGTATCAAAGCAAAATGAGCAGCTTTTCTGAAAGTATTACTAAGCAGACTGAAATCAGCAATACCGTAAAGCGTGTGAGAGCCTGATTTTGTGAGATTAACAGCCCCATTTTCTGTCCAAATAGGTTCAGATAAATCCATGTGACTAGTGAATAATTATACACTGCTTATCTGACTGAGCTTCCAGTCCTAGAGATTCAGCATTTCTGGTTTGTTCAGCTATGGAAAACTTTAGTGAGACATTTTAACCGCAAGAGCACGGGAAACATCAGCTGATAAAATCTGCCATTTCCAGGTCCCTAGTATCACATAAAAATTTTCTTCCTAGGGCTTCAATTTTTAACACTTTCCCTGTACTAGGAGATTGATCTTGTTCTTGTATTTAAAACAAGGACTATTAATGGGCTATTATGGAATCTCAGTTTAGGACCGCTGATGCACACAAACTTACTTTGTTGCAGTGAGAAAATGACCCTATGTGCATTTGTAATAATAAAGAACAGCTTTAATCCCATGCCTACCCTAGAAAGCATAACATAAATAATATTCTGTCCAAAGTTAATCACAATAAGTTTTGTTTTAATTAAGGCAAATATCATGTCCCTGCTTAATGCAATCATATACATTATAATTAATAAATTACTTGAATTTTCTTTCAGAATTATGCTGCTTTTAGAACAGTGTCATCTTACTTTTAATATGTTGATATCTTGGAAGTCTTCTTGTTCTTAGTGTAGTCTGAAATTTGTAGGCTAAAGAGCTGTCTATTGAATCTTTAAATGTCATGACACTAAAATGTAGGCAAAATTTGACTGTCATGTTCCTTTTCACTTTTTTCCCATTCCCAGGTACTGTTCCTGGCATTGATACCTGCTCAGAGCTTTGAAACTCCTGAGGTTTAGTCTTCAAGCTCTTGATTGCTTAGCTGTAGTGTAGCTAGGAATTGCACATCTGCAAAGCCCACAGTATCTGGCAATGAAAAAAAGGGAATATCTAAGTGCTGCCATACTTGAGCTATGCCTGTGTCTTTCTGCTCCCTCTCCCAGGCTGCGTTCTTGAACTCCATTCAGTTCTTCCCAACTTTCTTCATCAGCTCTTCCGAGTCTCACTCACTAGTTTCCAACTACCTTTGCCACCTTCTCGTTCCCCTTCATAGCCCATCATAAAGCTGCTTGTGAAAGTGCAGCTCTGCCTGCTTCATGTGAAGACAGCAAAGCTCGGCAAGCATTCATGTGGAGTAATCATCATCAGGCATCGTCAAAGGTGCAGGAGACCTTGATTCTGGAAACCACTTGCAAAACACCCATTAAGTGACTTGGGAACACTCAGTCCCACTGATACACTGGAGTCCATATATGTCTGTAACTTTAGGTATAGGGTTTCATTAGTTTAATGATGCCAGTATTTGTTGCATTGAGATTATACTGATGAATATATTATATATCCCAAGTATGTTTTATCTATGTTATTTAAGCTTAATGTATGTTTTATGGTAGGAACTGGATGAGCCTGTATGGATTTTCAGTGGTTCAAAACAGAAGAGGAGATAGGAAATTTTTGTAATAACTTACAGAATTGCTCCAAATACAAAAGTGTCTGGACTCAAGAAAGCTCTAAGATGTATGCTTCATCTTAAATGATGAAATAGGGCATAAGCACACACCTGGAGCTGAGCAGTGCCTCAATACTGTTACAGAAATAGGCACTGTGGAAAGCAGGGTGATTAAAATTTTGAGTTCCATGTTTTCGGTTTCCCAGATTTAATGTTGAAACTGTATGGAAAGAAGTGTTATTCTGGAGGTGTAGCGAGAGTGGTAAGGTTTCACATCTCATGAACCTTTAGGTCACTCAGAGTGAGTTCAAACTCTGCACAAGCTAGGAGACTCTACTTCGTGCAAAGGTGAGATGCAGCAGATAAGTTGATTTGGGACATGGTGCCATGGGGAAGAAAACCTCTCCCCAGACTCTGCCAAGAAACCTATTGCAGGAGCTGCTGTCTTGTATGGGAGGTGAATTTGGTTCCTCCTCCTGCATGAGAGAGAGGGCTTCCCTCACTCCTCCTCACACTGTGAAGCAAAGGGACTCTTAGTGTGGTCTGTGCCTTACTTTTCTGGGAACCTGTTGCTCCAGGCCCAATGTTTTGTAGAGAGACTTGGCAGGTATGATTCATTAATCATTTCCTTGGAGGGAGCAGCTTGTATGTCATCACTAGGAAAAGCGCAGGGATTCATTCAGGCTTTCTGGAGACGTTGGCAGCTGACTGCCCAGGTGGTGGTTTGTGCCAAGATGTGACAGTGTGACATACTGCTGTGTCAAGAAATACAGACGTAGCCATGATGGGGGCGTATCGTTTCCTCCTTATAGCCCACGTAAGCATGTAGATGTCTGACTTAAGTTTATCTTGATCTGCTTGGTAGCCTGTTAGCTTATTCCTCTTTCTTTGAACTATCTTGAAGATTGATAGTGTAAAAATGGTGGTGCTAGTGGGAGAGAAGCAATCTCAATTATAAGTCATGAAAGAGCTTAACGGTGAGAAAGTCACTGTCCGTCCTGTGAGGTGGTGCCAGATGATTGTGGCAGAATCAGGCTGATGCTGATAAGAGCTGTTGTTGTAGCACATCTTCTCAGATGCTTCGGTGTCCGGTGCTGTCACTGCTTGTCCCCTACATTCCATAAAAGCTGATGAACCGGATCAATGCAAGCTTTGGATTAGGCAGCTCATTGGATTCGACATGGCAAAGGGAAAGTGATGGAGCCAGAGCAGCATTGCTTTCTAGGGCAGCATCACAGGTATCAGACTGTCACATCAGCTGCTTCTCTTGAGCCAGCGTGAGGACAATGTGAACATCAAATACGCAGGAGTGCTGCAGGTGGGAGGACAGAGAGTATGGGGATGCAGTGAAGCCACTTGGTAAGACATGATGCCACCCTGTGCACAAATTTGCTGAAATTAGGAGCTAGAGTTGCTGGCTGTGGTATGGAAAATTATTCACACACATTAAAATTCTTCACTTAGCATGTCATAAAAGGCAGCCTGTAATCTTGCTGTAAGGCTGGTGGCCAGTGCACTATGAAGTCATGAAGATTTCAAAATATCTCTTGATGCTAAGAGCTCTGGAATTTTCTTTGCTTCCATGGTTTAAACTGGACAGAGTTCAGTGAGCTTCCTCGCACACCACAAGACCCATTTATCTACTAGGGTTTTTTTTAGATAATGTTGAGATTCTGTTTCTGGAGAGCTGAAAATGATTTCTGGCTTTACTTTTGCAAAGGGAACATTATTTTTCAGAATCTGCTGGATTATTATTAAGTCAATAACTGCATATGATAATGACTATGGAAAATAATAGCTACATTTACAGTAGTATATGTATGATACCATTTTAGAACATGTATTGAAGCTTTCTGTCAGTATGTCTAATGTTCTTACTTGAGTGACTGTTATTTTACCTTCAAATTAAAGTAAAAGTAATATATGATCAGAGTCATGATTTGTCATTCTAACTAGAATTAGTCACTGGTCATCAAGATGCTAATCAAGTTGCCTGTTTCTAAAGAATTAACTTAATTTTACTAGTATGTATAAGTAGCTTCCAACTCTACCAAACTCTTCAACGAATTATGAAACTTTGTTTGGATTGGATTCATTTTACTCAACTTTGGGCACCGTGGTGGTCAGGTGTCTTGCACTAGTCGCCTAGGCTGCTAGTGTCATCAGTGGAGAAGGGTGTGTCGGTTGCCAGAAGATGCCCACTCTGCTTGTCTCAGACCTCTCTTGTACAAGGGATCAGATGACTGTCAGGGTGCCTGTCTCTTCCCACAGACTCTAGATCTGGACAAATTTAGGAAGACACGTAAATCTGGCACCTTGGCTGGATCAGTCCCTGTGGTGCCATGCTGCTGAGAGAAGTTGCCGTGTCCCAGATTCAGCAGTGGTTCCCTTGGGTCAGGACAGCTACTGGAAAGGCTGTGGTGATCCCATGGCATCGGTGACCATTCTGTGGCGTGTGGCTAAGACACAGATATAAAACAGAATAAGGTCACATTAGAAAAGGCACTCAGAAGGTAGCCCTGGGCAGGGGTGTAGAGGGTCTTCTTGGCAGAGTGAGCATGGGGTGAGGTACAGTTCACTGCTGCAGCTCTGCTGCCAGTCCCCTGGGGAGCTGAGCCTCAAGATTTACCCAGTGAGCAGGTATGATGTCCGAGCCTGTGGCGCTGCTTTGGTGGTCCTAGCTGCCCCAAACCGCCTCGCTTTCTTGGCTTTATGCTCGGCAGCACCCCTGCTAAGAAGCCCAAGCCTGAGGCCCCTCCGGTGCCGCAGGAGCGGGACACACTCGTTCCGCTTCCCCTGCCGGTCCCTGGCACCGGGCGGCACGGCGGCGGCACAGCGACGGGCGCCCGGGCTCCCACGGCCGTCTGGCCCCTG